>OX940980.1:44398753-44610762 GCA_954871275.1 Leptopterna dolabrata
CACATCATCAATGAACTTTCATCTCTTAGTAACCACCATCTCTTCTGAACGTGGTGTAATGGGTGTTTGTTGAAAATACGCATGGGTCCACTATTATTCTTTCATGAGTGGTACAGGAGTACACACAATCTTCTTTTGAGCTGGTAAGTGGGCTTTTCAAAGAAATGGTTAATGGTTATTGCCCTTGTTACACAATAGAAAACGTCATCTAAA
Source organism: Leptopterna dolabrata (assembly GCA_954871275.1). Taxonomy (NCBI): domain Eukaryota; kingdom Metazoa; phylum Arthropoda; class Insecta; order Hemiptera; family Miridae; genus Leptopterna; species Leptopterna dolabrata. The sequence continues at coordinate 44,398,967 of OX940980.1, forward strand.
TGGGTTTAAAAGAAAAACGGAGTTATAGAAAAATAGTCTATTTCACTAATAGGTACACGAAAAAACGCGAAAAAATACCGGTAAGTATAACAGTGTATTTTTCGCTTTTTTCGTGTATTAGTGGAAATATACTATTTTTCAATAACTCTGTTTTTCTTTGAAATGGGTTCCCACGATTTCTTCACGAGTGATTTAGTTGGTAAACGCCATTGCCTGGGTACAGCCGATTGGAATACAGCGACAGTAATCGATGTCCTGCAATCGAAATAAAAACCGAGGCTCCTGAAACTAGTAGGCCCCGGGACCTAGTGTTCCCATGGCAACTGAGAAAAGTGGCCCGTTCGTGCATACTCGGAGTAAAAATGTAGTACGCCATGCCCACTTTGGGCCCTGCCCAGATCTGATTTCCACCCAAAAATCATTTCTGTTCACAATCGATTCGATCCCTTCTATTGAACTTACCATCTCGATACGATATGCTTACGTCTTTTGATTTGCTTTTGTTGTCTCCTGATCTCGTGAATTACATTAGCTCTCTCCGTTGATTTGTCAGTTTTCCATGTTTTGCGACAAATTTTGGGTTTGCGTTTGGTTCGGTTCCCATGACAAGTTTGTGTTTGCGGTACCTATGTACGTTTTGCCCTGTTTGCTGTTTGTGGTCTTGTAGAGTCAATAGCTTCTCCATTCAAGCTTCTCAAGGCCAACAGGTCATTTTTTCGTTGTATTTTACGAGTAGTTCACTATATTTTTGTATCACATGAATTCGGTGGCTAATTTACAATCGAAATTTTGACGTTAAAAGTTTAGGCCTTTGCTGAATACCACTCAATCAGTAAATAAAGGGAAGGGTGTTGCTGCCTTCAGGTATTTTGTAGAAAAATCCGTTGGTTTTGTGTTCTGATTTGGTGCCCCTACGTTTTCAAAGCCCATGCACCGCTACTGATATTCCACGTGGTGAAGCGAAATGAGGACAGGTATCAAAAAGTGGAACACTGTGTCTGATTCCTTCATGTTACAAATTGGGCAACTGTGTCTGAGTGTACCCCCCTCGTACTGCCTCACCTTCACAACTGTATAATGAGACCTAATTTGGGGGATGTCTACTTTGTAGTTGAGGCAGGAGGTATCTTATGGGTGGGCCTCACAGAAGGATGTCCTGTATAGCTTGCTCGTCCCTTCCATGGAGTAAGTCATGGATTAAATGTATATACTTGGACTAAATAAGTAACATAAATATAACATTTACCTTTGTGGCTGCTACACATGCATTGATGAAGCCGTCTTTGACCGGGACATGTTCTACAACTTCTGAGCAGACTATAGCATCATAATGCTCACAGTGAGTTGCACTGTGCTCCTCTATGGTACCACACAGAAATTGGATTTTTCTTCCGGGGAGATTATTCTCAGTGTTAAGTTTGGCGATTTCGATTAGTTTTGGAGTCGGATCGAGGCCTGTGACGTCGGCGCCTAGTCTGGCCAGAGGCTGTAAATGAATTTTTGTTCATAAGTAAGTAACTGAAGTAAATGAGGAGTGCACAGAGAAATGGACAATAAAATCTCGTCATAAATCTGTTGAGCACCCACAATCCAAAATTTACTCTCCTGCTATTTCTAGTTATTACAGGAAGGTTAACCAGCATGGATTGGGTGGAGGGTACCTACCATGGATAAATTAGCTGGATGAAAACATTAGTCATGTCAAACATTTATCACAAAATTATGTACAATAATCATTATTCGTACCTAATTTAAGCAAGCTTATATGATAAGAAATTTATAATGGATTTTTAAATAGAGGCGAAAAGGCAGAAACTTGAGAGAGTCAATTCATTCATTCTGGTCAACATTATTTGAAGGCTGCATATGCAGGTTGATAGCCTTGTGCGTGTTTTGTGGTGCGGTGGATTCAAGAATTCCATCACTATCATTATTTGCCGTTATTCATGAAAAATAGCGATTGTTCAAGTTAAAAAACTAGGTATCTAGCAACAAAATCCAAAATAACCGTCATTCTTCAAATGAAATAATGTCACGGAACAACCAACTCGATTTCATACAGACATGCGTGATTAAGGATCAGCAGCTGTTCCTAGCAATGATATCTGGGCTGGATGTACCTATACCGTTTCACTCACGATCATGTTGACAAAGCTTTTCGGTGCAAACTTCTGGGCATTACTGTGAACGAACGACTGGGTGTACGATGTTGCGGGTGGTTTAAAAAAATCCACGAGTTCCAGATCTACTTTAAAATGTAGAAAAATCCATACCCTTCTATCGGGAAGGCAATCTCCCATCCATCACCACGATCATAACGTCACAACTACAAAGGCAACCCTGCTTGAGTAGTATGCAAAACATCCGCATCCTGAGAACGAGAAGCGCTGACTACTATCACTTCCTTCAGCTCCCTCGACCACAATCTACGCTCCTCGCCATAAACAGTTTTTCCAAAGGACCACAGTGTCAAATCAACCTTGTCTTATACATTATTCACCTGATTACAACCCAGAGGGGTATGTAGAATACATCTCATATTAATATTATGATGTTCATTTATTTAGATAGCCCGACATGTATACATTGCTTGACCAGCGTTGGGGGACTGGTCCTTGTTGGGTTGCGTATAGTTGATTTTCTCGTAAAAAGGCTAAGGCTAGGCAGTTAGGAGGCTGACTGCCTAGATTATCAGACAGTTCACAAAACAGGAAAGCTCGGAAAAATCGCAGTGAGTCCTCAAAATCGGTGAGAATGGTCGGGGACACGATGTCATTGGAGCGTCACCCGAAATATCTGGGTCCAGCTTTCGCCGCAGTCTGGTGCAGGTTATAAGTCTCGAGCATACATAAATCAGATTAAAACCCAGAAATTCGGTGGAATCGTTCTGGCAACACAAAGCAGTAAGGTATAACTGTCCGATGCGAGAAAATCCATTTTCCAATTAACAATTGGAAGTCGCTGAGTGACTAATTTCCCAAATAATTATCGAAATTCACTGCAGGGTAACCGGCGGCCATATTGAAGGAAGGTCGGCAGAACGTCAAATCGAAGTGATAAAGCACTGCAGTGGGATAAGGATGTAGGTTCTGGCACATTCCTGTTTCAACATGCTCCTCAGTCTAACCAGCTCTCTCGGGCCTTAGCGAGTGGCCCCACCCCCTCACCCATCCCTTATCAACCCCTTCCCCCCACCATAAGTCACTTCGCTTCACCCCTCCCCCCAGACCTCACCCTATGGCCTGCAGAACTCCCCACTCCTACTAAGAAACCCACCCCATCCCCTGCCACCTCCAGACCTCCAACCACCCCACCCTCCTCCTCATCCTACTCCTCACTCACCTTACTCTACTGCCCCACCCAAACCACCCTTCCAAACTTACACCCACCATCCCTACCCCCCACGCCCAACTTTTTTTGGACCTGCCGCTTGTAGCGCGTTGCCGCTCGTGTACGCCCGCTCGAACACGCTTCCAGTGGACGATACCACATATAACTCAATGTAGTTGGATCTGTAGCGCGGGTCAGTCCACCTATGCTTTGGCCAAATCAACCTCAACATATTTAGCTCATCATTTTTACTACATCCTCCTATATATGTCCCATGATATGGGCGACAGGCGATTCCTTCCCGTAAAAGTGAAAGTTGTACCTAGCTGCCCGAGGGAGATGGCGATTGCTGCCGGTGAGAGGCGGTCACTGAGCCGAGGGTCGGCGATTGCCTCCCCTCCAATCTCTGAGTGATAAGGCCAGGCAGGAGGCGCTGGGCAATGTAATGCGGTTTGCCACTACTCAACCCCCAGGAGGTCGGCGCTGCATTTTCCGCGTGGTTGAGAGACCACCCCGATGTCGATGACGAAAAGACAACGGCCTTCAGTAAATACCTCCACAAGACCTACATAGCTGAAAACGCTCTATTTCCCCCAACCCTGTGGGCTTCTAAGACAAGCGACACCAATAGGACTCGCCATGCTTTTTGGAGATCGGGAAGGAATCACCAGTCCCCGGATGATATACCCACCTGTTTTACCATTTCTATATTATCTTTGCCTAAAGTTCCAACTACCTATGTTTCCTTGAATTTGTTTTAAAAATAAACTTATCTTTAATAATACTTAATGTAAAAAGAAGGGATAATTATTATATCAAATGAAAACAAAGGTTCCATTTTTTTATTTATTTTTTTATTGAAACCATAATACTTCAAACATACATACATTAAAATCTCAAAAAAAATCAATAATTACAAAAAAAATTTTACCTCATCCATTAATACATCCCTGATAAATAATGCTTATTTGATTGTAAATGAAACTGACGTATTCATCGATGCTATCTTGGGTGAGTGTTCTCAGGAGTTTTCTAGGTAGGTAGATTCTCGCTGGTTAGGAATATGGGATCCCAATGGTGTTGAATTCGATGTGCACCACTAATGCAAGAGGTTTATTGCTTCCTTCTTTGGGTGGGATGATTTGCAACCTTTCAATTTCGCAGGCTTGCCCTACTTCTAGGTCGCTTACTTTTCCAATCCTTGCTCCTCCATGGACAGTTCCATTCAGGTGTTTGGCGAGGTCCATGATGATCTTCTTTTTTTTTACAGGAATTCAACTTCGTGTTTCCTGTTCAGTGTTCCCTTGTAGACCACGTTGATGGGATGATGAGGAATGTAATCTTGTTATATTCTTCAATAACTTCGTCGGGGAAGCAGCAGGTGTACCTCTTCGGTAGGAAGACCGGTTTGTTCGTACCCCATAAGGGGTGCCAATGTTGCAACAATAATTGTTTCTCCAAAGCGGGTAGTCAACCGGGAGAATTCACTGATTTCGTAGGGTTGTCCAATTCTCAAGTTACTCAGATTACTGATTGCAGTGGTTCTCTTATTGATCACGTTCAGCTGGACAGATAGTGAGCTCATGATATAACTTGTTTAGGTGTAGTAGTGGTGGTGGTGACCGCAGTGGGTCGAGTAAGGTAGACCCGGGCCGCTCTTCCTTATATACTCTCTGTAGCTACCCCCAGCCACCTTCACCATTCCCCCCATCTGACTGGCTACAGCCTCCCCCTCGTCACACCTCACCACCCTCCAAGGCCTACCTCTCGCTGTGTTGAATCATGAGCGTTCACATGTTTGTTCTGGTTCAACCTTGTCCACTCCCGTTCTAAGTTGTCCGCTCCCATTCAATCTTGCCCACAGCTGCACTACCTACCTCCTCTCACTCTTCATTCATTTTTTTAAATATGTACCTATATGTACAAACTTCACTAACAATTATTGGATGAACAAATAAATAAAAAAAGGAGGACTCTTTTTTCTTAATAACTTATTTTAGTCACACATGTCACAGGAAGGATATTATACCAAATGCAAACAAAGGTTTCTTTTTTCTGTTTTTTATTCAATGAAACCAATTTATTAGACTGGGAAAAAATACATTAAAGGAACATTTCTGAAATTGAACTTTTTTTCTTTCTTGTTTTACATTTAGGGCGGTGAATAAAATATCTAACTCGATGAGGCAGAGGGTGATGACCCACTGAATCCTGAGTCAGTAGTAATTGCATAAATATCGTATTCATTGTGTGGTTGGATGAATGGAATTGGGGAATATCTAGCCAATGAGGGCGTTGGGGAAGGGGGATAAGGCTTTCCTGTCCGGATTCTTCTCCTGGGCGTTGGGTTTGGTGATTCTTCACCCCCTCTGCTCTCCTCATCCATTGTGTCGATGATGAGTTTATCATCCTCTGAGTCTGATGGTGATGATGAAAGGAAGGAGGAACCTTCATCTATAAATGTCTGAAACATACAATTTTTTTTTTTTTGTTGTTTTGTTTTGCAAAATGAATTAAATCACAAGTATATCCCCATTACTATTATATAAGGTACCTATAACTTTTATCAATTCAATTTTCAATTTCAATTTCAAATACCTTTATTTGTCCTTTAAGACATCAGGCTGAGTTACAAACGGAAAAGCGTATACTGCATTGTACAAATTAATAAGAAACGAGAGTTTCATTCAAGTGTTCATTAAATAAAGAAAAATAAAATACTGATTCACTTTGGGAAAAAAAAATTAAAAAGTTTGTGTGCTCATAGTAGGTAAAATGCGAGTAGATAAAGAGAGATAATTAAAGCCATTTGGCGCTTTAGCCCATCTTTAGATAGTACATAATTATCTTCAAATTTACAGATCATGAGGCAAGTTGATCAATACAAGCTGACAGAGCTGTTTAAGAGCTAATTGTTAATAGTCAAACAGACAGAGATTTCTGATATTGAGCACTGCAATTACAAAATGGTGAAGCCTCTGTAAATCAAGTTCGTTTGGCGAGCGAATAATTGGAATGGCGTGTTCGGGACGAAGAAGATATGGACATGTGGCTTCTCTTGCGCTTTTGTACATCGGGCACTCGAAGAGCACGTGAAAGAGAGTCTGGTCTTGATGGAGAGGGCAGTCCGGGCAGGTTTCTTTCGGGGATAGCTTGAAACGTCTAGATTTCCCTGACTTGAGAGTGGCGCTGTGTTGTCCCATCATTCTTATTTGAGCTATGAGCCTCTTTTGGTTGAACGGGACCTTCAAGTGCAGATAGTCCTGGGGGCCTGGACGTGGGATGTAGAGGAAGGAATATGCATCACTGAATCTAGACTTATCCAAGCTGGCCAAGTCGATGTCGAGAAGATTCATCCTAGCTAGGTCCAGAATCGCTGGGATTGAAGCGAGGACAGCTGTTGCTTCCGTTTCGATTTCGACACCCTGTCCCGCACACTTGCTAGCCAGGTCCTTCAGCTGCGAAAACCAGTTAAACCTTACTTTATTTTTTGGCTGGTTGTCTAGAGCAATGAGTGCCACGAGGCAGCGTTTCGGGTACCGGGTATCATACATCGTCAACACTTTTGCCAGGAACTTGAGGGCCCGTTTAAGGACAGCACAGGCGAGTGGGGGTTCCCCTATTTCGAGTCTGAGCATGTGTCCTGGAGTGCACTGCGGCAAACCCAGGACGCGTTTAAAATATTGAACCTGTACGCATTCAATCTCCTTGGTGTATCTGAGAGCCCAGACAGCGGAACTGTAGAGCAAGGTGCCAAGCACCGATATAACTTTTATCAACAATCCAGGCATCTATTTTATGTATTTATTAATATTGTTATTATTATATTATTATTATTGTTATTATTATTATTATTATTATGAGGAATTCATTATCATGCTTCAAAGTTTAAACTAAATAATAGCTACTTACGGTTGATGAGACTTCCGGGTCTTGAAGAGGGGTTCAGCGCGATGCCTCATGAACCCTCAGCAGAAAGTGTGGTGCACATCTGCACCCGCAAACGGAGCTGTTGCAATTGGTGGATGCCATTATAATAGATTTTTTGAGAGTCAGATGAGGGAATTAATGGTCACGCCCGCTCTGCCCGCTCCTTATATACACCCAGTAGCCCCGACCCCTTCTCCGTTCCCCCCTCGCTCCATTGAATCATGAGCGTTCACATGTTTGTTCTGGTCCAATATTGTCAGCTCCCGTTCTATCTTGTCCGCTCCCATTCAATTTCGCTCACAGCAGCGCTACCTACCTCCTCTCAAACTCTTCATTCATTTTTTAAAATATTTATGTACATTCTTCACTAAAAATTATTGTATGAATAAATAAATAAAACAACGAGGACTCTTTTTTCAAAGTTTATTCAGAAAATTATATGGAAGTAAACTAATATCATCTCTTTTTTTTCTTCAAAATATAACAATGTGTTTCAAATAAAATAAAATGATAATTATACTCCACATCACCTTCTTCCCAGGTAAGTCCATGGAGGTGGTGAGTAACCTAATCATTGACTCGTATCGCTTTTCTGACATGGATACAAAGTCCTTGCGGGGGGGGGGGGGCTTGAAGATCCAGTGCTGTGACGTGTGGTGATTCATTCATAGAGGGATAACTCCTTCACCACATATCGCATGTGGTTGTTGAGAAAGCACTGGATATCTATGACGACCTCTCTCTTCTGTGAGGACACGTTGAAGACAGAATCCACTCGCTTCCCCCTCCTTTTATACCATTCGTCGAACGATATTGGTGAGGGGGTTGTATTCGATAGATCGATCGTGTATAATGAGGCAGTAGGCTGTAGTGTTAGTAGGGAATGCAGTACTTGACTCGAATTCCAACAAAACATCGATTGGTCCTCATTTGATCGATTCACTCTGTTTCGAGCTATCTAGTACAACAGAGGTACAGCTCTTTTGAAATTCATTATTGACAACAATGGTACATCGACACCATAAAAACTCTGCTGAAAAGTAGCATACATTCGGTAGAGGACGTCATCTTTGTGATTTTATGTAATAATTTTCATTAAGAAGATTTTGTCTGAGAAGAAACTATCATTTTACTTTATTTGAAACACACTGTTATATTTTGAAAAGAAACAGAGGATGATATTATTTAACTTCCATATAATTTTTCTGAATAATCTTTGAAAAAAGAGTCCTCGTTGTTTCATTTATTTATTCATCCAATAATTTTTAGTGAAGTATGTAAATAAATGTTTTTTAAACAAATGAATAAGAGGAGGTAGGTAGCGCAGCTGTCGGCGAAATTGAACACGGGCAGACAAGATAGAACGGGAGCGGACAATATTGGTCCAGAACAAACATGTGAACGCTCATGATTCAATGGAGCGAGGTAGGCGGGGCCTAGGATGGTGGAATGGTGAAGGGGTCGGGCTACTGTAAGTATATACTGAGCAGACAGAGGGGTCGTGACCATTCATTTCCTCATCCGACTCTCATAAAATCTATTATAATGGCATCCACCCGTTACAACTGCTCCGTTTGCGGGTGCAGATGTGCAACACACTTTCTGCTGAGGGTTCATGAGGCATCACGCTGAACCCCTCTTCAAGACCCAGAAGTCACATCAACCTATTATTTAGTTTAAACTTGGAAGCATGATAATTAATTCCTTATAATAATAATAATAATAATAATAATAATAGAGCAGGCCTTAAAACACGCTCTTGTTCAGGACAGGACGCGCTAATTCCAGTATGTGCCAGCCAGGTACTTGGAGATTGAAAGCTACAAGACGTATTGGGACAAGGAGCTACCGACTGATCTGCCAATCACTGCGCACCGGCCTGATATTGTCCTCGTACACAAGGCGGAGGGAACAGCGTACCTAACCGACATCTCTGCACCTCTCACATCAAACCTCAAAGCCAAGCACAGGGAGAAGGTAAGTAAGTATTTATCCCTTGCTAACGAGATAAGGACGATGTGGGAGCAGGAGGTGGTACGGACCGTTCCCGCCGTCTTCTATGCCACCGGGGTGATAGCCAAGAAACTCCATGAAAGCTTGAGGATCCTTGGGCTGCCCGGTGGACTTTACGAGGACATGCAGAAGGCCGCGCTGATTGCTTCATGTAGCCTGGTGAGGGTGTTTTTGGCGGAGGCTATTACGGCCGAAAACTGAGCCCTCCACATCCACTTGCAGCTGGGAACAGGCCCTTGGGCTCCCCACTCGCGTCACCCTGTGGCACTTTTTACCCCCCATGGGTGATGACCACCCAAATAATAACATTATTAATAAATACATAAAATAGATGCCTGCATTATTGATACAAATTATAGGTAGCTAGGTACCTTATGTAATAGTAATTGGGATATACTTACACAAACAAACAACGAAACAAAACAAAGAAAGAAAAAAGTGTATGTTTCAGACATTTATAGATGAAGGTTCCTCCTCCCTATCATCATCATCATCAGACGCAGAGGATGGTACACTCATCATCGACACAATGGATGAGGAGAGCAGAGGGGGTGAAGAACAACCAAACCCAATGCCCAGGAGAAGAATCCGGACAGGAACGCCATATCCCCCTTCCCCAACGCCCTCATTGGCTAGATATTCCTCAATTCCATTCATCCAACCACACAATGAAGACGATATTCATGCGATTACTACTGACTCAAGATTCAGTGGGTCACCACCCTCTTCCTCATCGAGTTGGATGTTTTATTCACTGCCCTAAATGTAAAAAAAGAAATAAAAAAGTTCAATTTCAGAAATGTTCCTTTAATGTATTTTTTTCTCAGTCTAATAAATTGGTTTCATTGAATAAAAAACAGAAAAAAGAAACCTTTTTCATTTGGTATAATATCCTTTCCAGTGACATATGTGATTAAATTAAGTTATTAAGAAAAAAAGAGTCCTCCTTGTTTTATTTATTTGTTCATCCAATAATTTTTAGTGGAGTTTGTACATACATATTTTAAAAAATGAATGAAGAGTGTGCGAGGAGGTAGGTAGCGCAGATGTGGGCGAAATTGTACGGGAGCGGACAAGATAGAACGGGAGCAGACAATATTGGACCAGAACAAACATGTGAACACTCACGATTCAACAGAGCGAGAGGTAGGCGGGGCCTTGGAGGGTAGTGAGGTGAGACGAGGGAGAGGCTGTAGCCAATCAGAGGGGGGGGGGGGGGGGAATGGTGAAGGTGGAGAGTATATAAGGAAGAGTGGACCGGGTCTACCTCACTCGACCCACTGAGGCCACCCCCACCACTACTACACCTAAAAAAGTTAAACCATGAGCTCACTATCTGCCCAGCTGAACGTGATCAACAAGAGAACCACTGGAATCAGTAACCTTAGTGACTTGAGAATTGGACAACCTTTAAGAAATCGGTGAATTCTCCCGGTTGACTACCCGCTTTGGAGAAACAATTGTTGCAATATTGGCACCCCTTATGGGGTACGAACAAACCTGTCTTCCTACCGAAGAGCTACACCTGCTGCTTCCCCGACGAAGTTATTGAAGAATATAACAAGATTACATTCCTCATCATCCCATCAACGTGGCCTACAAGCGAACACTGAACAGAAAGAACATCATGGAAAGAAGATCATCATGGACCTCGCCAAACACCTGAATGGAACTGTCCGTGGAGGAACGAGGATTGGAAAAGTAAGCGACCTAGAAGTAGGGCAAGCCTGCGAAATTGAAAGGTTGCAAATCATCCCACCCAAAGAAGGAAGCAATAAACCTCCTGCATTAGTGGTGCACATCGAATTAACACCATTGGGATCCCCTCCCTATCCAGCGAGAATCTACCTACCTTGAAGACTCCTGAGAACACTCACCCAAGATTGCATCGATGAATACAACGAGAATTTCATTTACAATCAAATAAGCATTATTTATCAAGGATGAATTGATGGAAGATGTGAAATTTTGTTGTAGTAATTATTGATTTTGTTTGAGATTTTGATTCATGTATGTTTGAAGTATTATGGTTTGAATAAAAAGAAAAAGAAAAAAGGAACCTTATCCCTTCCTTTTACATTAAGTCATTATTAAAGATAAGTTAATTTTGAAAACAAATTCAAGGAAACATAGGTAGTTGAAACTTTAGGCAAAGATAATATAGAAATGGTAAAACAGGTGGGTATATCATGGGACATATATAGGAGGATGTAGTAAAAATGATGAGCTAAATATGTTGAGGTAGATTTGGACAAAGCATAAGGCTGCTAATGGGCGGGCCAGGCAGGCAGAGAATTGTAGGTACATGGAGAGACACACATCCGGACAAGGCGAGACACGCTTGCTCCTGTCTGATTGGAGGTAATCATTTCATTTCAATCATAATGAAATATTTTGGTAGGTAGATTAATATTTCCCCATTATGTTTGGGTGAGAATCAACATTTCAAACATTCACCTAAATATTTACATAAGTAGGTGGTTATTAAGTCCTCTGTTTTGAGTGTCAAGTAGGTAGGTGATCAAACAGGATTTTCAGAAATTCTGTGGGGAGGGGGGTATTTATTATGATTATCTGATACAATTAAGTAGGTAGGTACTAATAATCAAAACAGAAATCCAGAAATTCCAAGATGGTGGGAGGCGGGGTGACGTAATTATGATTATCTGATACAATTATATAGGTAGGTACTCATAATCAAAACAGGAATGTCCCAGAAGGTTCTAGGGGAGGGGAGAATTGTGTTGGGGTGAGGAGGGGGGAAGGGGGTACAATTTATCAAAAAAATATTTTCCCCTTTTCAATTAAAAATGATGAAATTCGGGTTATAGGTTCCGTTCGGGGTCTAGTTGGTCCTCGAAGCTCGACGTTACTGTCAGTCATCTCTAAGGGGTTCAAAATAGGGGTTGACATTTTCAGAACGCCTATACCTTTTTTTACGTGATTTTTTTTACGGTTTTATAGTACTCGAACTTGGGAGTTTTTTAAGACCACCCGGAGCACCGTACATCCAGCCGTTCGTTCACAGTAAGGCCCCGAAGTTTTGCACCGACAGGCATTTTCGACACCAGGGTGAATGAAATCGTATACATCAGACCAAATCTCGTCACCAGGGATGCGCCGACAATAGGAAATTGGCCGGAGATAAAATCATTGCTAGGGATCACGTGATTTTATGGGCGGAGTATGAAGTCGAGTTGGTTGTTCTGCGATATTATTTCATTTGAAACAACCTACACCCCGGCTCTTCATACGCCGCAAACGTACCGCCCACAACGACACCGACCCGGACAGCAGAGATGGGCGTAGTTAACTAAACTTTCTCCCTTTGGGGAAAAAGAAAGGATCATGGATATGTCTCTCCCACACATAATGTCATGATCACTTTTAAAAACATCGTTAATATGGTGGAAATACCCAAGTAATTTAATCGCCTTCAGTTTTCGGGTTGCATTCAACTATTTGAATACTCTTTACGACCTCTTCTTCACAATACGTGGGGTACAGATCAGGTGAGTGGCTCCTAAAACTAATTTCCATGTGCATCGTCAAGATGACGTCCTAAGGAGGCTACATGCCGAACTTCAACTTCTTACGGTTAATAGGGCGGAAATTAGATGTGGGAGCCACTCAGCTGATCTGGACCCTGTGCATTGTCAGGATGACGTCCTAAGGAGGCTACATGCCGAATTTCAACTTCTTACGGTTAATAGGGCGGAAATTAGATCTGGGAGCCACTCAGCTGATCTGGACCCTGTGCATCGTCAAGATGACGTCCTAAGGAGGCTACATGCCGAATTTCCACTTCTTACGGTTAATAGGGCGGAAATTAGATGTGGGAGCCACTCAGCTGATCTGGACCCTGTGCATCGTCAGGATGACGTCCTAAGGAGGCTACATGCCGAATTTCAACTTCTTACGGTTAATAGGGCGGAAATTAGATGTGGGAGCCACTCAGCTGATCTGGACCCTGTGCATCGTCAGGATGACGTCCTAAGGAGGCTACATGCCGAATTTCAACTTCTTACGGTTAATAGGGCGGAAATTAGATCTGGGAGCCACTCAGCTGATCTGGACCCTGTGCATCGTCAAGATGACGTCCTAAGGAGGCTACATGCCGAATTTCCACTTCTTACGGTTAATAGGTCGGAAATTAGATGTGGGAGCCACTCAGCTGATCTGGACCCTGTGCATCGTCAGGATGACGTCCTAAGGAGGCTACATGCCGAATTTCACCTTCTTACGGTTAATACGGTGGAAATTAGATCTGGGAGCCACTCAGCTGATCTGGACCCTGTGCATTACGGTTAATAGGGTGGATCTACCTAGCCTTCACTTTTCGAGTTAATAATAATCTAAAGTGCTCCTACCATGTCGCGGAATTTCGTGTCGCGAAAAATATGTCGTTTAAAAATTCCTTGACCCCCAGCCAAAAGACATATCCATGTCAAAAAATAATAGTCCGGCAGTGATTCTTGAATTTGCGGCGGGATAGTCTTATTGCAAGCGTGTCACTGCGAGTATTAGTTAGCCTGAGGCTCTGTTACCGGCGCACAGCGCGCATGTCTGGAAGTGACAGTACCCTCCGAACAGTGGCGAAATCGACAGGCAGGTAGCGGGGCGGACCGTATATCCCCCAGGGCTGCACTCCAATTTTCGTGTGGTATTGATACGCGTTCAAATGTGAGAATCACGTAGAAAGTACGATGTGAATAATTCCACTAGGGCTAAATAATGATGGTGTATTGGCTATGAAAAGTATGATATAATAATGACGATGTTTGTTCGGTGTGTATAACGACGTATTAACGAGATTTATAATGGTTACGAAAATTACGATATAATAATGATGAAATTTGTTCGATGTGTATAACGATTTATTGACGAACTTTATAAAGAGTACGAAGAAATCAGGTTTTTTTGGAAAGTAGAAGGTAAAACGGGGTATTGTCAACCCCAATGTCTGTTGCGGAAGACCACGAATAGCGAAGTCATCAAATGAATGATTGACGAGGATGTAAACAAAAAGAGGAAGCGATCAGACTGAAGTTGGAGCTAGAGTTTGCTTTAAGGTGTTCTGAAGGTTGATGGTCTGGCCTCTGTGGTTACTAAACGTGCTTGCACCCAAACACAAACAGAACTGGTAACTGAAGAACATGAATCCGGAGCCAGTGTTCAGACCGATGCAACGCTAATGAATCACTTCTTGCCGATACAGTGTTTGAGTCCGAGATTAACGAAAATACCACAAGTAATACCTTGGTCACTAGACCACACAAAATGAAAAATATGGATAATCTGAGAACACTGAACCTTAGTTTCAAACCAGGTACGAACCCACTAAAGGAGGGTTCAGTTCAGTTGCTTCTGAAACTGTGCTAGAATTTCAAAACCGATATAAGGGACTCATAGAGGGCATTCGGAGGTGTCCTGAGGCTGAGGTGACTGAGAGGTCAATTCGAAGAAATATAATAAACGCCATCTCAGAGGCATGCCCAAGGATTGCTTGATGGGTAACCATTAAACAAAGTAAGGGACATTTTTGATCGAATGTTTACAATGTATGATGTGATCTCGGAAAACAACTGGAGAGAGCAAGCCGGTGGTGGAGCCTTGAGTACAAATAAGAGTACCTATAAGCGAAAGGCAAATTGGAAATCTGGTGAAGCCCCACAAGCCAAGAAGACACAGGTCACCTGTTATCAATGTGGCATTAAGGGACATACACGAACGAAATGTAGAAATACACAAAAATGTGTTATAACTGTGGAAGATTCGGACATTTGTCTAGAGACTGCGATCAACCACAGAGTTCACAAAAAAAAGAGTACGTGAACAAAAACGGAGCGAAAAATATGTTCCATCCTTCAAAAGGAAGGGAAATAATAAACTGGCTTCCAAAAGGAAAACCAAAACCTCGAAGTCTGATCGCAATACCTCTCACCTCAAAACGACTGCGAAAAATCGGCTTAAAGGTGTAGTATCCAGGACGGAGTGAGACTCTCAAACCAGTGGGTTGATAACAAAATTTGATGAGGATTTGCAAATATTGATTCTAAGACGGAGGAAACGCTGAAAACTTGGTGTTGTGAAGGTTTTTAATTTTAAAAAAATTAGGTGGTGATTAAGGTGTGTAAAATACGTTGGGGGGGGGATCAATAATTATAACTCACCTGAGTTGTCTAGAAATTTCGGAAGTAGTGTAAAAACTGGAGTTCATGTAACGGGAGAAACGGAGGTCACTTTAGAGGGGAGTTCCAGCCCAAAGAGGGGGTAAACTGGCGGTTAAGGAATGATAAGGGACTCGGATTGTAATATCGATTTAATCGCAGTTCGAAATAGCATAAAAGATTCTCCCTAAGTTGAAGGATGTGAAATTTGGTTTGGCTATTTATTCTCGACTGTGCTAACTGCAAAAGTGTGCTTTGCGCAAGCCTTGTTCCGGTGTAAGGCACAAGGCAGATGTGCCATTTCAGTGTTTACATTCAGGTATGTTAGGACCTGTTGAACCGGCGGCACATAGGTCTCAGGCGAAGTACCGGAGTACGCATTTGCATACTTAACGTCATGTTTGGAAGAAATCCGAAAATTAACAGGGGCTCGTAAGAAAGTGACGGAACTTCAGACTTGGTGGGGTCTTGAATTTAAAACGAAGGAAATGAACGAAATGAAATAAAACTGACGAAATGACAGTACAATTTATCAAAAAAATATTTTCCCCTTTTCAATTAAAAAAAAATAATAGTCCGGCAGTGATTCTTGAATTTGCGGCGGGATAGTCTTATTGCAAGCGTGTCACTGCGAGTATTAGTTAGCCTGAGGCTCTGTTACCGGCGCACAGCGCGCATGTCTGGAAGTGACAGTACCCTCCGAACAGTGGCGAAATCGACAGGCAGGTAGAGGGGTGGACCGTATATCCCCCAGGGCTGCACTCCAATTTTCGCGTGGTATTGATACGCGTTCAAATGTGAGAATCACGTAGAAAGTACGATGTGAATAATTCCACTAGGGCTAAATAATGATGGTGTATTGGTTATGAAAAGTATGATATAATAATGACGATGTTTGTTCGGTGTCAGGCGCGTAGATTCAGGGGTACCGCGGGTAGCGGCGGTACCCCTGACGAAAAGAAGAAAAAAGGTACCTACACAAAGAATAAAATCCGAAAAGTTGAATTTGGGCGCATTCTGATGGATTCGATTAAAAACCAGTTTCATCGATTCTTCGTGGTAGGTTCAAATCAGAGATCGATGACTTCTTTGTCTTAATCGATACCACAAACTGATCGATAGAGGTGATAGAGCAGTATCGATTGAAGCAGAAATGACGCAATGAATGACGGTGGTTTTGGGGTACCGCGCCACCATTGCGGTGACAAAAGGTCATTGGCCGAGCCCGTGTGTCAGTGTGTCTCCTCGTCTTCACAATGATGGTTCGGTGTGTGTGTGTAGTTTCTAGTGGTAGTCGTCCAGTCAGCGAGTCACCGCACGTTTTGTGCGGTTCTGTAGTGCTCTCGTGATCACGCCTGATTTTCTCGATGCTATCGAAGCTGGTAGGTATAATCGATTTGTTTAGGAGCCCGAAGTCGAAAGGTTATGTTTATGTCGGAAGGTTCTGTGTTGTTTGTTTTTATGGCTTGCTTTATTGTTCGTTTTTGTTTCACTCCATCGTTTTCTTGATAATGTCAACTTGTTTTTTACGCGACTTTTTTGCTGCTTTCCGCTTCGAAAATGGATAGCTGTTGCGTGAATTGTTCCTTAGTTAGTCGATCGTTTAGTTCACGTAATTTTGTACAGAAATGTGAGATCATCAGGTTGGGCCGTTCAACTTCCCCGCTTCCAAACCTGTCGGCAGTCGTAAAAGAACATAATCGTGAGTACACACGCCATAATAGTATTTCTAAGGGTGTTAAAAGTTCCTAATTTTCTTTTTTTATTTAGAATAGGTGTAGGTAGCCAGGTCGCTATGGTTGGGTGGTAGGGGCGGACTGGGAGGACTTTACAGCAGTCGCCTCCCCGTTGGCAAGTCCTGGATACTGGCTATTTGCGTGGGAATTTTTGGTTTCTAACTAATGTTTGAAGGCTAATATAATAACACTGTACAATTCCCTTGAGCAAATAGCTTGCTAAGAACTGCTTTACTTTTCTGTCTTGGTTGAAGTGAATAATGTGCGTAGGTAAATTCAGTAGGAGACTTGTGAGATAGTGGGGGGGGGGGGATATGGAGTGCGGTACCCTCCATTCCAGAGCCACGCTACGCTCCTGTTCGGTGTGTATAACGACGTATTAACGAGATTTATAATGGTTACGAAAATTACGATATAATAATGATGAAATTTGTTCGATGTGTATAACGATTTATTGACGAACTTTATAAAGAGTACGAAGAAATCAGGTTTTTTTGGAAAGTAGAAGGTAAAACGGGGTATTGTCAACCCCAATGTCTGTTGCGGAAGACCACGAATAGCGAAGTCATCAAACGAATGATTGACGAGGATGTAAACAAAAAGAGGAAGCGATCAGACTGAAGTTGGAGCTAGAGTTTGCTTTAAGGTGTTCTGAAGGTTGATGGTCTGGCCTCTGTGGTTACTAAACGTGCTTGCACCCAAACAGAAACAGAACTGGTAACTGAAGAACATGAATCCGGAGCCAGTGTTCAGACCGATGCAACGCTAATGAATCACTTCTTGCCGATCCAGTGTTTGAGTCCGAGATTAACGAAAATACCACTAGTAATACCTTGGTCACTAGACCACACAAAATGAAAAATATGGATAATCTGAGAACACTGAACCTTAGTTTCAAACCAGGTACGAACCCACTAAAAGAGGGTTCAGTTCAGTTGCTTCTGAAACTGTGCTAGAATTTCAAAACCGATATAAGGGACTCATAGAGGGCATTCGGAGGTGTCCAGAGGCTGAGGTGACTGAGAGGTCAATTCGAAGAAATATAATAAACGCCATCTCAGAGGCATGCCCAAGGATTGCTTGATGGGTAACCATTAAACAAAGTAAGGGACATTTTTGATCGAATGTTTACAATGTATGATGTGATCTCGGAAAACAACTGGAGAGAGCAAGCCGGTGGTGGAGCCTTGAGTACAAATAAGAGTACCTATAAGCGAAAGGCAAATTGGAAATCTGGTGAAGCCCCACAAGCCAAGAAGACACAGGTCACCTGTTATCAATGTGGCATTAAGGGACATACACGAACGAAATGTAGAAATACACAAAAATGTGTTATAACTGTGGAAGATTCGGACATTTGTCTAGAGACTGCGATCAACCACAGAGTTCACAAAAAAAAGAGTACGTGAACAAAAACGGAGCGAAAAATATGTTCCATCCTTCAAAAGGAAGGGAAATAATAAACTGGCTTCCAAAAGGAAAACCAAAACCTCGAAGTCTGATCGCAATACCTCTCACCTCAAAACGACTGCGAAAAATCGGCTTAAAGGTGTAGTATCCAGGACGGAGTGAGACTCTCAAACCAGTGGGTTGATAACAAAATTTGATGAGGATTTGCAAATATTGATTCTAAGACGGAGGAAACGCTGAAAACTTGGAGTTGTGAAGGTTTTTAATTTAAAAAAAATTAGGTGGTGATTAAGGTGTGTAAAATACGTTGGGGGGGGGGGGGGGGGGGGATCAATAATTATAACTCACCTGAGTTGTCTAGAAATTTCGGAAGTAGTGTAAAAACTGGAGTTCATGTAACGGGAGAAACGGAGGTCACTTTAGATGGGAGTTCCAGCCCAAAGAGGGGGTAAACTGGCGGTTAAGGAATGATAAGGGACTCGGATTGTAATATCGATTTAATCGCAGTTCGAAATAGCATAAAAGATTCTCCCTAAGTTGAAGGATGTGAAATTTGGTTTGGCTATTTATTCTCGACTGTGCTAACTGCAAAAGTGTGCTTTGCGCAAGCCTTGTTCCGGTGTAAGGCACAAGGCAGATGTGCCATTTCAGTGTTTACATTCAGGTATGTTAGGACCTGTTGAACCGGCGGCACATAGGTCTCAGGCGAAGTACCGGAGTACGCATTTGCATACTTAACGTCATGTTTGGAAGAAATCCGAAAATTAACAGGGGCTCGTAAGAAAGTGACGGAACTTCAGACTTGGTGGGGTCTTGAATTTAAAACGAAGGAAATGAACGAAATGAAATAAAACTGACGAAATGACTTTAAAAAAAAGATGAAATTTCTGGTGTTACTGTTCAATTGTTGTCTTATGCCATGCGACATGTGTTGTTCATCCATAATACAGGACATCAAATAAAGCAACAGAGTTCAAAAAACACCTTACGAAGTAGCACTAAACTAGCACTAGCTGGTGCTTGGATGTGAAGCTTATACACTGGATACTCAAAGTTCTTCTAAATTTGCTCCTAAAGCAAACTTAGGTTTTCTATTGAAATTTGGAGAAACAGGTTACTGTTTATTAAACTTTAGGAATAAAACGGTAGTGAGATCCAAGCAAGTAGATTTTATCGAAAGCAGGACGTATGCTGATTATCTGAAAGGGATCCCGGACTCACAACAGCCATTCACGCAAACAAAGTTTTCAACAGATAGCGAATCAAATGGTGAAACCGGAACTACGTGTGTTTCCGAAGTGTTCACTCAAGTGATGGAACAAGGTCATAAGCCCGTGTTGATTCATGAAAATGATGAAATGCGAATTCTTTGAAGAGTTAGATAATTCAGTAAATCTGCCATGTTTTGTCCAAGATGCTCCTGACGAATTGAGAAATGACCCCATTAATTATTCGCAAGCTATTAGAATAGAGTTTCAAGCGTTGGAAAAATGTAGGACCAGGGAAATTGTGCCGAAAGGAGTAAAAGTTATGAAAACTCGATGGGTGCATAAAAGGAAAGTGGAGGCAGATGGCTCATTAGGTATCGGATTAGATTGGTAGTCGAAGGTTTTGCAGATAGTAATCAGCATGATCTATCAGAGATCTATGCCCCCGTAGCTAGATTACCGGATGTCAAGTTCTTGCTGATCCTCGCTGCCAAGTTTGATTTGACATCGGTTCAGCACATTGAGATTCCTTATGGTTATAATGGATATTTACAAACTGGAGAAGATCTCAGAAGTAAGAGTGTATGCGAAGTTCACAGACCGTTATACGGACTCCCTGAGATGGTGGTTTGTTATATTGTCCCTGAAACGGTGGTTTATTAGGTTTCAGGAGGCTGTGAAAAAGGTGGAATTTCAACCCTATCCTTATCAACCTTGTTTGTTTATTGGGAAGTCTGTAGATCAAATTGCTATTCTTTTGTTGTACGTTGACGATATTATGGTGGCGTCTAATAGTAAATTTAGGTCAAATAAAAGCAATTTTGGACGGAGAATTTTCTATAACACACTTTGGGGAACCAAATAAATTTTGGGACCAGAAAAAGTTAGAAATTGGAGGGAGAAAACTATCGGTATTCTTCAGAAATCTCATATTGATCTAATGATGAAAAAATTTGATCTGCATAGTGATAGAACGGCTTCTACTCCTATCATGGTTGTCGATAGGAATCAGAAAACAGTAATTCTCAACAAACCGGTGCTTTAAACCCCATTCCTTACAGACAGGCGATTGACTCATTGCTGTATTTACAGGGCAGAGACAGGCCTGATGTCTCCTATGCTACTAACATTTTAAGTAGGCGTCAGTCAAATTTTACGATGGAAGACTGGCACGCAGTCATCACGATTATGAGATCTCACGGGAACGAAAAGTTTTGGACTAATGTTCTTTGATAAAGAGGATACAATTGACTGCTTTGTAGATGCCTCCTTGGGACTCTCTACTACAGGGTATGTCATCTACTTATTCGGGAATCCAGTGATTTGGCAAACTAAACATTAAAAAACATAGCTCTTTCATCTGTATAGAGCGAATTTGTCGCCATGAGTACAGCTTGTAGAGACTTAGCTTCAATACAGACTATGTGTTCTGAAATTGCTGGAACTGGGACAGTACCAACGATTTATAAGACTCCAAACCAGCTATCCGCTTGGCGGAAGTAGATGACTCACCCACTCTAAAACATTTCGTCGGACTCTCCTACCAGTCTGTACGACAGGAACACAGGAATGGACATGTGAAAAATCAGATGGATAGCAACTGACGAACAGATTGCTGACATTCTAACAAAACCACTGACTAAAACGAAATTCGACAAGTTTGGGGACTTAATGATGTTCAAACACTAATCGATTTCTGGTTCTGTTTCTGAAATGTTCATGTAATCTCAACTCGGAGCTGAGCGTAACCAGAAGCTGTGCTGATCCTGCAGAGAACTCCACGTCTCTGAACTCACTCGAAGCTGTGCTGACTACAAGATCTGCGCAGACTACAATAGCTGCGCTGACTGTGTCGGCTGTCCTGAGCTACGTCAGCTCAACCCGGAGCTGCACTGCAATGGATGGAAGGATGGAGGGGAGTTTTGGGAAGGCAATCTCCTATCCATCACCACGATCGTGATGTCACACTACAAAGGCAACCCTGCTTGAGTAGTATGCAAAACATCCGCATCCTGAGAATGAGAAGCGCTGACTACTATCACTTCCTTCAGCTCCGTCGACCACAATCTACGCTCCTCGCCTTAAATAGTTTTTCTAAAGTATCACATGTCAAATCAACCACCTTTTCTTATACCTACATTATTCATCTGACTACAATCCGGAGGTATGTAGAATACATCTCATATTAATATTACCATGTTCATTTATTTAGACAGCCAGACACCTTCTAATAGAGACACCTTCTCACACCTTCTCTATTCACATCAATGCCGCATCTGCTGTTAGGGCGAACAACATGGATGCTAACCCGTTGCCACAGGTTCGAGAGACAACTGAGCATGATAGTCGGTATCTTGAGACATCAATTCCTTACTGATTGTTGAAGTACCGCGAATTATACCCCTTCCATCTCAAAAGACGAAAAAATACACACAGACATAAAAGAAACCACTATGTACCATGTTAAATCCGAAGTCAGGCAGCTGTTAAATTTGAAGAACGTCAAATTAGTTATTGCAAAATTAAACTTGTATGAAGTTGGTTTGCTTCAGCAGTAGCTATTTGGCTTCTTTTGCAGCTGGTATGAATGTGTGTGCGATTGACTGCAGAACTAGCTATAAATTTGTGAAACTAGGTTTATTACGAGGGAAAAGTAGGTCTACACTAAAAAAGCTTAAGCATTTGCAATCATTTCATTTTTTAGGTTAAGAAAACAATGTACAGTACAGTACAGTACAGTAGGTACAGAAATGTTTTACAGTACACCAGTACAAAACACGAACAATGGGCTTGAGTTAGGATTATCGGAGAAGTTTGTGAAGAAAGTTATTGAATTGCTTGTTGTTGCCAAATTTGGTTAAAGGAAGAAAGTTTAAAAAATTCTTCATCCTCACTCTCCAACGAAAATCTGATTCTATGGGTTCCAGTTCATATCAATTTCATGATCTTCTCCTGAGCAGAAACGGCTTGAAAAGGAGGTAGGTATTTGAGTTGCGAAAACGTTGGTGTAATAGGAAAATTCATCGGGATCACGTTTTCACCTTAGCACGTAGTAGGTACCTACGGTTTTCCAACATGTACGGTTTTCAACATGTCAGGTTACTTTTACCGGTCGTTACGTTTCACGGGATCGAGACACAGTGACGGATGTATGCGGCCTAATACATCAACCGCATGATACGTCTACCATTCGGCGCATGCACAGAACACTTTTCTGAGACATAAGGATGACGCATCTGAGCAACGGTATCACCTAGGAACTCTCTATTGAAGGTTTTCGAGATATGGTGTTCTGGAAATGTCAACCCCTATTATTGTCCCAGAAAAGTGTTCTGTGCATGCACCAAAATCGGCCGTATGCTACAGCTCCACATCTCGATCCGGTCAAATGTAACCTCTAGACCGCATCTCAAAGTAACCTGACATGTTGAAAACCGTACGTACTGCTCGGATCTCGTGCTATGGTGAAATCGTGACCGCGACGAACTACATCAACGTTTTTGCAACTCAAATACCTACCTCCCTTTCAAGCTGTTGTGCTCAAGAGAAGTACCTAGTTATGGAGACACACATCATTGGTGAAGATCAACAAAATGAACCAGAACCCATAATTTCGATTTTCGCTGGAAAGTGGGGGTGAAGAATTGATTTAAAATTTCTTGCTTTAACCAAATTTACTAACAACAAGAAATTCAGTAACTTTCTTCCTTCACGAACTTCTTGATTACGTAACCAAGTTTTCCCCATTTTTTCTTATTTTGTTTCAGTGTAGGCACTTACTGTAAAACATTCTGTTATTAGGAACCTACCTACTATTCTCGACAGTTTTTTTCTTAACCTAAAAAATAAAATGGTATCAAATGCTTAAGCTTCCTTTGTTTAAACCTGTCGTGAGTCCCTCCCGGGAACACTCCACTAACAACCTTAAAGCTCTCACCAATATTCCTATGTAAAAATTACCTTCCGCTAATAAACAGCTGAGTGGGGAGACAGGCGACAGAATCCGGGGGACACAACCTGGTGCCCCACTACCAGCTCCCAACAAGGAGCTGGAGGGAGAGGACTCCAAGTCCTATATAACCCCGGATCCTGGAGCTTTAGCTTCATTCGACACTTCCTCTAACCAGCTCTCTCTTCTCTCTCTACCTTCCTCCTCCCAGATGCCTGGTGGTATCCGCCGCTCTGGGAATTCACCTCCTACCTTCTCCTCTTGTCTACATCGGTGGATATCCGCCGCCTAGACAAGCACCTTCCTTCACCTACATCGGTGGATTACCGCCGCCTAGGTGAATTTCCTTCCTCTCGCCTACATCGGAGGATTACCGCCGCCTAGACGAGATTCCTTCCACTCACCTACATCGGTGGATTACCGCCGCCTAGGTGAACTTCCTTCCTCTCACCTACATCGGTGGATTACCGCCGCCTAGGTGAAATTCCCTCGCTCTCCTCTACTTACTCCTTCACGCCACCGTGATGATCAATTTAAATTCATCACAGTGGTGAACCCGACGTTCATCCAACCTTCTATCCTCTTACCAACTCATGTGTCGCCCCAGTCTAGTTCGGTGTCCCGCATTTTAAATTCACATTTAAAATAATCAGTATAAATTCGCAATTTTTGGCCCACCCGCAACCGCTCACACAGCTCTCAACTCTCCGCCGCATACAAACCCGCCGCCGCTCATTGCGAATTTTCAAATTCAACCGCTCAAATTGAATTTTGTTCACAGACACCTCCACCATGGACCCGAACTCGCCATCGCCGCCGCTCCTCCGGCCGTCCCTGCTGCAGCCGCCGACCACTGCGGCTTCTGACGCAACCGACAACCCCTTCACCAGCCTCTCACCACCCGGCTCCACCGCATCCGCCGCCGCCGCTGCCGCCGCCGCTGCAGCTGCCGCACACGCCGCCGCCGACGTCACGACGGCCTCGGCGTCGTTCCCGCTGTCGCTACCCCCCTTCTACACGCACGACCCCGCACTCTGGTTCTTCCAGGTCGACGCTGCGTTTTCTGCCGCCAACATCCGCAGCCAGCGTACCCGCTACTCCCGCATCATCTCTCTACTACCATATGAGATCCTCCTGCAGACGTCGGACATCTCCCCCGACGCCACGGCCGCCTACGACGACCTCCGCGCCCGCCTCATCAGCTTATACCAACCCTCCAAGATCGCACGTGTCGCAGCGCTCTCCCAGCCCCAACATCTCGGCGATTTGAAGCCCTCCCACCTATACCGTCGCCTACGTCATCAGCTACACGACGTCGTGACGGCCGACATCGCTCGAACTTTCTGGCTGCGAGCCCTCCCCCACCCCATCCAGATGGCGCTCGCCAGCCACCTCGACGGACCGGACGAGCCGCTACTCCGTCTAGCCGACACAGTTTACGACCTCGCCGCGGCCGCCAGCGTCACGGAAGTCGCCGCACCCCGCACCCCCACCCCGCGCAGAGACCGATCGCCGTCTCAAGAGCGCCGCCGGCCCCCCTCCCTCCACCGGCGCCGCTCCCTCTCCGTCGATCGCCGGCCAGCCCCCTCCTCCGGCCACCGACGCCAGCGCTCGGCCGACCGCCGCACCGTCTCCCCCACCCAGCAACGAAGAGGGAGGTCCCCAAACACGACAGCCCCCTCCAACTCCGCGCGCCCCACCAGGACCTACCTCCCAGCGGACCCCCCCCACCGATGTTTCTACCACGTGAACTTCGGTGGGGAGGCCCGCAAATGCCAGCCCCCCTGCTCCTACTCCTCCAAGCAGGGAAACGCGGACGCCCGCCGGTAAATCCGGCGGGCCCCCCTCCTCGCCAACACGGGGGGGACCACCACCAACCCCTCCCCGCCCGCATTCACACCACCACCACCAAGCCTCGCTACCCCTCCTACGCCGCCGCCACGGCTGCCAACCTCCCGGCCGCATCTGACGTCGCCGCAAAACACGCCACCTCTCCATCAACTGACACCCCACCCCGAGTCAGCCCCTCCAAGCCCGCCTCCAGGGCAGCCAACCTTCCGGCCGCCACTAGCGCCGCCGCTACCGTTCCCCCACCCCGGAACGGCCCCTCCAAGCCCGCCTCCAGGGCAGCCAACCCTCCGGCCGCCACTAGCGCCGCCGCTACCGTTCCCCCACCCCGGAACGGCCCCTCCAAGCCCGCCTCCAGGGCAGCCACCCTCCCGGCCGCCACTAACGCCGCCGCTACCGTTCCCCCACCACGGAACGGACCCTCCAACCCCGCCCCCAAGGCAACCGCCCCTCCGGCCGCCACTCGCGCCGCCGCTACCGTTCCCCCTCCCCGGAACGGCAAAAAAACGCCCCGCGTCTCCTTCGCGGAGGACCAACCACCGCCATCGCAGCCGCCCATCACCTCTGACGATCCAAGCCCCCCCCCCTCCGACAGACCCCAACACCTCAGCAATTTTACCATACTCCGCCCCAGCTCACCAACGCCTGTTCCTAAAATGCTCAAAAACGCACGTCCCGTTCCTCGTCGACACAGGGGCGGCGCTCTCCATATTCCCGAATAATATTCTCCGGCGACAGGCGCGTTGTTACCGGCAACTCCTCTA
Source organism: Leptopterna dolabrata (assembly GCA_954871275.1). Classification (NCBI taxonomy): domain Eukaryota; kingdom Metazoa; phylum Arthropoda; class Insecta; order Hemiptera; family Miridae; genus Leptopterna; species Leptopterna dolabrata. The sequence continues at coordinate 44,425,325 of OX940980.1, forward strand.
CGCCGCCAACGGTACCACCATCCCCTCGTACGGGACGTACCGCTCATCAATCCATATGAGCGGGCTCGCGTACGAGTGGGAATTTACCGTGGCGGACGTGGAGAAAGCTATCCTGGGGGCCGACTTCCTCGCATATTTCGGCCTCCAGGTAGACGTCCGTAACGCGCGCCTGCTCGACCCCTCCACCCAGAAACCCATCCCCGGGTTCATTCATGCGGTGGATCGGCCCCCATCCCAGTTTGAACAACTCCTCCTACACTACAAACCCCAGCGCCGCCCCTCAGCTCACATCTCACAGACCCAGCACTACATTGAAACCTCTGGCCCCCCAATATCCGCAAAAGCACGACGCCTCCACCCCCTCCAGCTCTCACAGGCCCGCAAACACTTTGATAATCTCATCAAGGAAGGCATTATCCGTCCCTCCAAATCCCCGTGGGCTTCTCCACTACATATTGTGCAGAAGCCTAACGGGGATATCCGCCCCTGCGGTGACTACCGCCGCCTCAATGCCCGAACAACCCCAGATCTCTACAACGTCCCGCATCTCCGGGACTTCTCTTCCCACCTCCACAACACAACCATCTTTTCTACACTCGACATCTCTCGTGCCTTCCATCACATTCACATCTACCCCCCTGACGTTCCTAAAACAGCTATCATCACCCCTTTCGGCCTGTTCGAGTATATCAAAATGGGTTTCGGCCTCCGTAACGCTGCCCAAACATGGCAGCGTTACATGGACAACATTCTACGAGGCCTACCCTTCGTATTCTGTTTTTTGGACGACGTACTGATCGCTTCCCGGGACCCAAAGGAACACCTCGCGCACCTGAAACAGGTTCTTGACATCTTCGCCGCCGAGGGCCTCACCATAAACGCTCCGAAATGTGTTCTCGCCCAACCCTCCGTCCGCTGCCTCGGCCACCAGGTTTCGTCCGAAGGAATAAAACCCCTACCGGACAAAGTGCACACCCTCACCGATTTCCCCCAACCCAACACTGTCTCAGAACTCCGCCGTTTCCTGGGTATGTTGAACTTTTATCGTAGACACATCAAACACGCAGCACAACATCAACAACCACTCATACACGCTATCCCACAACCGGCAAAGAAAAACGATAAACGCCCCATTTCCTGGACCCCCACCCTCACAACCGCCTTTCAACAATGCAAACGGGACCTAGTAGACGCCGCTCTATTGGCCCATCCCGATCCCCATGCCCCCCTCTCCATCACCACGGATGCGTCCGACTGGGCCATCGGGGCAGTACTCCACCAACACACCGGCGCCACCCCCCAACCTCTCGGCTTTTTCTCTAAAACTCTGTCCCCCACACAAAAAAATTACTCCACCTTTGACAGAGAACTCCTCGCCATCCACGAAGCCATCAAACACTTCCGTGACTTCGTGGAGGGCAGGCAGTTCTCTGTCATCACCGACCACAAGCCCCTCACCCACGCCCTCCTCCAAAACCGAAAATCAGCCTCCCCCCGTCGCCTCCGGCAACTCGAATTTATCGGACAGTTCACGTCCGATATTCGTTATTTGCCGGGGGCCGACAACTGCGTCGCCGACGCGCTCTCCCGCCCCACCCCTGCGCCGGTGGCGGAGTTACTGCCCTTCCCTTCCCCGCAAACCCTCAAAAACCACCAAACTCCTACTTCCGATCCCGCACTTTCAAATCTCATCTCCGCCTCAAAATTGGAACAGCTGCCTCCCCTCGATCTCTGGTGCGACGTATCGGCCGATACACCGCGCCCGTACGTCCCACCGGAGCTGAGGAGGCAGTTGTTCCTACATTACCACTCCCTCCATCATCCCGGCATTCGGGCGAGCCGGGACCTCATCAAGACGCGGTACTTCTGGCCCCATATGAACACGGATATACGTACCTGGGTTCTGGGGTGCCAGAAGTGCCAGCAATTCAAGGTCTCGGCTCACCCCCATGTACCTCCTCAACCTATCCCCGATTCTCTCCCGTGGGAACACGTCCACTTGGATCTGGTCGGCCCTCTTCCCCCCTCCGAGGGGAAGAGGTATTGCCTCACCATGATCGACCGTGCGACAAATTGGGTAGAGTGTATCCCACTCGCCCACATTACCGCGGACGCCGTCGCCGCGGCCTTCCTCAATCAATGGATCAGCCGCTACGGCTGTCCGCGGACACTCACGGTCGATCAGGGGAGGCAATTTGAATCACCCCACTTTGCCGACCTGCTCCGTTCCCTCGGGATTCAGAAAATCCGCACCACTCCTTATCACCCTCAATCCAACGGGAAAATAGAGCGGTGGCACTCGGTCCTCAAGCAAGCCATCTCCACATCAGCCACTTCCCCTGCATGGACCAAAACCCTCCCCTACGTTCTACTTAGCCTCCGCACTTCCGCCCGTCCTTCAGACAACACAAGTCCCGCACAACACGCTTTCAGAGACCCCATTCGATTACCGGCCGACATTTTCCCTCCACACAACACCCCGTCCATTAACAGGGAACCGTTACACACCTCAACACCGACAAACGACACCACTTACCCAAAACGCTTTTACACTTCCACGCACATGTACTTGAAAGAGCCCGGCATGCATAAAACCTTTCAGCCCCTTTATGCCGGGCCCTTTCAAGTCATCCGCACAACACCAACCACCGCGACCCTGCTAATGGACGGGAAACCCCACACCGTCCCTTTCGCCCGCTGCAAGCCCGCCCCTGTTCTCCCTCAACCAACGTCCACTATCAGTCTCCCGCCGTCTGTTTGCAATGCAACACCTCTCTCCACCACAACAGTCTCCCCCGTCGCCGTTTCCGGATTTCGATTCGGATCCGGAAATGGCGGCGATACTCCGGGACGTGTACGTCCCGGACCCGCTCTCTCCCCTACCCCCTTCGCCCGGACCTACAACATCGCTTCCATTTTTTCCGCAACGGATTTCCGGACTTCCTCCCCGGCCCCGGCGGTGGAAGTACCCCCAGTGGCGCATACTGCGCGAATTTCGCGCAGCGCAAGCCACCGGGGTACACCCCCCTTACATCCCGATAGATCCCCTTATGGACCCGCTCCTCCACCAATTTCGCCTCACCCTACTTATGCCACCCCCACCGCCCCTTCCAAACATCACTCCCCCCGTCTTCAACGGACCCCCGCCCCCCAAATTTCAACCCCCTCTTGCTCCTCCCCCTTTTTCAATTTTCGACCCCCCAATTTTAAATTCTGCCCCACCAACACCCCAACCCACCAAGCCCACAACACCCCCTCTTCCCCCATCCCCGCCGGGGATATCCACAATAGTTCCCGCCGGGACGAAAAGGTCCGGGCGCCGCAACAGACGACGGGAGCGTCCCCCGCCCCGCGTCCCGGCGGCCAAGTCCCCCGCCCCGCTCTGAGCAATCACGGCGGGGCCTTGAGATTTCGGGGCAGTGCTTGTGTTTCATTATCCCACACGCACTGTACCGAACCTCACAGCCCCGCCGTGGCCACTTCGTCGCAGCGGGCATCATCCACATCCAACCACACACTACACCCACCTTTTCACTACACCCACACACTCAACACACTTCACCACACACAACCCACACCCAGGGAACGGCGGATCTCGCAACCCCGCTCAATTCTGTCTCCCCGGAACCCGTACCTAAAAATTGTACATACCTGTAAATACCTGTACATACCTGTAAATACTACCTGTAAATACCTTGCAAATATCTAACTATCTAACTACTATCTAACTATCAAAATACTATCTAACTATCACTCCTCTTATCATCATCATCAACCTCATCACCTTTGTAAATACTGTCACTTCATCAACTTTTTCATCACACCCTCCTTGTACATATGTTTCCCATCATCAAATTTCGTCTACTTATATCTACTTATGTCTACTTATGTCTACTTTTCTCTACTTAGCCCTACTTATGTCTACTTATGTCTACTTATCCTACTACCTGTATATCACCCTAGATTTAAGACACCTCCGGTCACGCTTCTGCCTTCAGCACTACAATTGTTTGTTTCAGCCTTCAGCTCCTGTATCCTTGCGCCTTCAGCTCCCCTTTTGTTTCCGCAGCCCTCAGCCACTGTCAACTTGAGCCTTCAGCTACCTCAAACATTGGTTCGAACTGGGGGGACCTCTGTCGTGAGTCCCTCCCGGGAACACTCCACTAACAACCTTAAAGCTCTCACCAATATTCCTATGTAAAAATTACCTTCCGCTAATAAACAGCTGAGTGGGGAGACAGGCGACAGAATCCGGGGGACACAACCTGGTGCCCCACTACCAGCTCCCAACAAGGAGCTGGAGGGAGAGGACTCCAAGTCCTATATAACCCCGGATCCTGGAGCTTTAGCTTCATTCGACACTTCCTCTAACCAGCTCTCTCTTCTCTCTCTACCTTCCTCCTCCCAGATGCCTGGTGGTATCCGCCGCTCTGGGAATTCACCTCCTACCTTCTCCTCTTGTCTACATCGGTGGATATCCGCCGCCTAGACAAGCACCTTCCTTCACCTACATCGGTGGATTACCGCCGCCTAGGTGAATTTCCTTCCTCTCGCCTACATCGGTGGATTACCGCCGCCTAGACGAGATTCCTTCCACTCACCTACATCGGTGGATTACCGCCGCCTAGGTGAACTTCCTTCCTCTCACCTACATCGGTGGATTACCGCCGCCTAGGTGAAATTCCCTCGCTCTCCTCTACTTACTCCTTCACGCCACCGTGATGATCAATTTAAATTCATCACAAAACCTGTTTTTCCCTCATAGTAAAACCCAGTTTCACAAATTTATAGCTGGTTTTGCAATCGCACACACTTTCACACCAGTTGCAAGAGCAGCCAAATACCTACTTCTTGCAGAAGCAAAACCAGCTATATCCTAATTTAATTTTTCAATAACTAATTTGACGTTGAAGGGACGTCGTTTAAACATAACTGGCCAATTCTTTGATTTATTTCCTTGGGTATTTGTAAAAGAAAAGTTGTGATCTTCTGGTTTCTATATCTACCAGTTTTTCTCATTTTCATTTGGACTGGTTTTGCAGCTGGCCTACTCAACTGACAGCAATGGTTTTAAGGTTTCTTTCATTCCTGTCCGTAGCTCTTTTGTCTTTTGAGATGGAAGCAGGTAGAATTCGCGGTACCTACTTCATGATGCAGCCAGGAACTGACGTCACTTTGAGGTAGTCTATCATGCCCAGTTGTTTCTTGTAACCCATGGCAACGGGTTAGCATCCGTGTCGCTCACCCTATCAGCCGTATCTCCCAGAAACTAGACTCTAAATAGGACCCACAAACCAAATTTCATTAATTGTCGTTCATGGTAACTAAAGGAAAGTGTGAAATACGGCGGACAGACAGAAATTTTTTTATTCCATTTTCGGATTCGATGTACCTTGAAACAGAAACCATCAAATTGGGGGGGGGGGGGGGGGGGTGCTCTATTCCAAAGGTTCATTACTGTAAATGAACAACCAAAAGCTAAATGAAGAAAAATATTTATAGGTAAATTTTGGTGCTAAACATACTAGAACTATGCTTGTTTGAAGCGGTAATAAAGGTTTTATGGAACTTCGATTATGCACCAGGTTACCTACGTATGTTATCCAAGTTATAGGATACCTTTGTGGAGTAACGGAAAGGAGTAATGACAGTGACATCACTGGCGGTTGTGCATTATTTTCTGATGAACTCACCAAAGAAAGAATTCCTCCTCCGCAACCAACGTCAAGAATTTTGATGCCGCTCAAATATTTGGGGCCCTTAGCTGTTTCTTCGCTGATCCTCTTGGTGTTGATAAAACCATCTCTCACAAAAGGAATCCTGAGAGATGCAAATGTGATGATGTAAGTTAGTATAAATAAGAAAACAACTAGCATAAGTAAAGCAATTATTTGATAATAATAAATTATAAACTAGCGGGTCTGCTGACCAGTAGCCTCACGTATCTCCAATAAAACACATTCGTGTAACTACCCCAAATTACCTGTTTTTGAATTTTCCGGCCCCTTGCCAGCACTGGCGCCGTCACAGTACCAAAACCTTTACAGCAATTTCTGATAGTCCTATCAGTATACCCTCAAAATGTTATGCAGTAGGACCCTCTTACAGTCACACTCGGCGCCTCTTCCTGAGGTCGTAGACACCACAAACTATACAGCAAATCCGGAAGGCCCAACGAGTCTACTCTCAAAATTTCAAATCAAAATACCCAAAATTGAGGCTTGCAGCGAGGTACAGACATACATAATTATCCACTCGCAAATGTCGCTCAAGAGTCTCACCTACGTCCGGCAACGAACGTAGGTATACAACACTGTATGCAAGTATGTACCTCAACATAACCTTTTGATAATAAGTTAATTGTTGCCTTTCCAAGCCTTACCTTAGGTCGTTCATTGAATAGAGGGGTTTCATAGGCCCGTTAGGATTTAACCATTCGTCTCCGAATTGCGTGAAATGCTCCACTTCTTTTGGATCTACGGAGTTCGTATGGACTACCGGATTCCTATGAAATCTGAAACAGACGGAAGGTAGGTAAAAATCGGATTTCAATGTACTAGTCCGGTCGACCAGCACTGAGAGAAATTATTGTAAGCGAAGAATTTGTTATGAACGGATAGGTAAAAATGACATGAAACTTACGCCCTTGCTGGGTGCAGGAAGCTCCTTCGGCTCAACAGCTTAGTGGATATCATCGCGATTTATTATTCCTATAAGTACCTGATTCTATAAAGTACCTTGTACAGAAACTGCAACTAGGTAGCTGAAATGAAGCTAAATTTGTGGGATTGGTCAGCCGATTACCTTACACTGTCTACTCCTAAACTGTGAACGAATTTTCTCATAGTTAGACATTTGATCTTGCAGAAAAAATACTTCGCGAATTTCGGAGAAGAAACAAATCTATAACGATTTATTGAGAAAATAGTACATCATGATGAAATTGAGAAAAAGAAAACTGGTAAATGTGTGTGTGTGTGTGTGTGTGTGTGTGTTTCTCTTTTATTTGCCTTCGACGGTAGTCACGGTAGGCATAGGTTGTCATGATGTTTTCCTTCTAGTAGGATGATTTGTTTCTTCTGTCGTGTAATGATTTGTCGGCTCACCCGGCTATGGATATGACATGGGGATTATTGGGATTCTATAGAGATATGTCGGAGGGCTGGATGAAATTATGAAATATGTTTTTAACCTTCACCCGCTCGCCTCTCCTGAAGTCACACTTCCGATCGCGTGGGCGGCAAATTGGCCGCCCTTGATTTTTCATAATTTTCACTACTTTTCTTCGTTCGTTTCAAATTAGTTTTGACCAGGGAACTCCAGCACAACATTACAAGCACATTTTTATCATAAATTCTTTATTCAGATAATGGCAATCACAATAAGAACGTAGATATTATATCAAAATCACATTTTCAGTCTTTGAAGGTTTTCTGCACTAAAATAATATTCTGCAGTTCGCAACTTTTTCTATTGAAAGGAGGTAACAAAAGTTTGAATATAATCATAATAATACCTACCTCATTTCGACAAATAACTAACGTGACAATAAACTAAAACGAAAGCTGGCTAGAACAAAAACTAGAATATCCATAGTTCAAAACATTAGAACTTTAGTAAAAAAAAAAACTTTACAAAAATACAAAAATTATACTCACGAAGATGAGTTAAAACTTAAAATACTTATCAAATTGGAAAGCTGGCTAAATCAAAACTAGAATATCCATAGTTCAAAACATTAGAACTTTCCAAATCGAGATGCAAAACATTCATGTTTCAGTTCAAAATACAGCAGAGTACGACAAGAAATATCGATGAGAAGCCCTACACATGTTCTAGAATACTGTGAAACTAGTACAGTTGAAAATACATGCGAAAGGAAAATTAATATTTACTTACATTTTCAAAATCGTGCGATGCGAAAACTGCCACGTTACCGCTCGCGTAGGCGGCAAATTGGCTCGAACCTGATGTCCCCAACTTTGGAGCAGTACTGACTGGGCTGACGTGTCCACCACGATCGGAAGTCAACGTAGTCTAGCAGGAAAGATATTAACTAGAGAATACATGGCGCTCTTGGGGCTATCACGATACTTTGAGCGAGCATACACGGGAAAATTCGAAAAGGCGGCCAATCTGCCGCCTACGCGAGCGGATGAAGGTTAAATGTGTCGAATTGGAAGTTGAGTTTGATGAATTGTTGAATAATTGTTGTATGGATTGGTCTTCGGGAATTTGATTATTATTTCTAAAGCAAGTACGGATTGGGCGGAATTTAATGCAGTTGTTTAGGATATGGTCGACGTCCCCTAGCTGTTGACATTCACTGCAATTTGGTGATGTTCTGTGAGTGGAGTCCATCATGGCGCAAAACAATGGTGTGTTGCCATGCCCTAAGATAATCCTGTTGGATATCGTGAAGAGTGTGGCTGACCCATCCATGTTCCGGTACCATGGCCGCGCAGTAGGATCCGATGTTATTACTTTTGTCCAGTGGCCCCTGTCAACGGTATTGCGCTCGTGTTCAGTTTTCTAGGCTTCGTTTCTTTTTAACTTTATATGCTTCGAAGTCCACGATCAGGTAAATCACTAAGTTCAACTCAAATCTCGCTTGGAGGGCTTGTGCGTCACTTTAAATGATGTACAGAACCACAACCAATGGATGGATGGAATGCATTCAGTTATAAATAAATTTAAAAAACGTGTCCTATAAATCAAACCTAGGGGAGGTTCACGAAAAGTCACACCAAATAATTGTCTTGAAGGTTGGCGATTCCCAATGTTGGGTTGTTGGTAGATTGAGAACCTTCACCTCTGAAGCTTCGCTCCGCCTCCTTGGGCCAACAGCCTGTCAGACTGCAGTAGACCTAATAGGTCATTTCTAGACGCATTTTTACTTTCAACCAGTAGAGGAAGGTGCATGGACTCTGAAAACGGTGGGGCACCAAACCAGAACACAAAACCAACAGGATTGTCTACAAAATACCCCATGGCAACAACACGCTTCCATTATTTACTGACTGAGTGATATTCAGCAAGGCTCATCTCTTTCAATCAACACTCTGTTGCCGTACAAAAACGTCGACAATTACTGCAAATTAGCTGTTTTACAAAAATATAGTAGACTGCATGTGTTACAAAAATATAGTAGGTAAACTAAATTACAACAACACAATGACACCTCCGCCGGTACCTAAATGAATGGAGAAGCTATTGACTAGAAGCTAGGTACGAGTAGTTACCTGTGTGTTACGACGCTGATCAATCCACAAACTGCAAAAAGGACAAAGCGCACGTAGGTACCACAAATACAAATTGAATACTGACCACAGACTCAACAGAGAAAGCGAATGTAATTCACGAGACAACAAAAGCAAATCGGAAGAAGGAGAAACAACTAGACTGTATCCGCATGGAATGAAGGGAGAAATTCCTCTCCCTTTATTCCATGGTGTCCGTCACCGCCGCCGTCTTCACCTGACCGTCACTTGGAGCGCTATATTCGTCCCTCCCATGTTACCCTTCTCTTTTCTTATTATGTTTACTGTATGGTCAGTATTTATAAAAGAAAAAATGCAACGTCCACACAGGGATGAATACTCCATGTTGACGTTAATTACTTAGATAGGTAGGTATTTGAAATAGACGAAATTAGAACAGATGTTAGGCATTCAAATTCACAGGTATATTATTCACTTAATAATAAACCAAAAACTAGGTATTTAAAAAAAGGTGTTTGGTATTTTAAAAAAGGCACTCGTTTCAATCAAAGGAATGCTTGCAGTCAGGGCTCCAAGTGACGGTCAGGTGAAGTTGACGGGGGTGATGGATACCGTCTAGTGAAGAAGCATCTCGTATGGAGATGACAAACTGAATCGAAGAGATTGAATCGATTGAGAAAAGGAACGATTTTGGGGTGAAAATAAGATTCTAGGCACAGGGCCCAAAGTGAGTGTGGCGAACAACATTTTTACTCGACGGAGCATGCACGGATGTGTGGCTTTTCTCAGTTGCCATGGGAATACTAGGTCCCAGGACCTACCTGCCAGTTTTAGGAGCCCAGGTTTCGATTTCGATTGCAAGACATCGATTACCTACTGTCGCTTTATTCCGATAACATGCTTGGTCTATGGAGCTAACATGAAGGAACCACCATGGATGCTCTACTAGAATATTGAATATCCGTAGCCAGAGAAATCCGGTGAGTCGCTGCTGAACTTGGTGAAAAGTGCTAGGTACAATGTACGGAGGGAAATTCAAATGCCAACTGAAAAATGGTTGGAGTTTTTTTATTACTCCTAGCTTTTTTGGGTGCCAGGGCAGTGGCCCAAGTGACCCCATTTTTGGGTGCCCCTGCTTTCAATAATCGTAATTTAAAAAATATCGCTTAGTTTTGAAAACCGGCTTCAAACTATCATTTTTCCAAGGGTTCTGAGTATTTTTTTCCCAAGAAAATTTTGAAGAAAGTTCCCCATTGAGGTTGTAACTGTTTCAGCCTTAACCTTCATCCGCTCGCGTGGGCGGCAAATTGGCCGCCTTTTCGAATTTTCCCGTGTATGCTCGCTCAAAGTATCGTGATAGCCCCAAGAGCGCCATGTATTCTCTAGTTAATATCTTTCCTGCTAGACTACGTTGACTTCCGATCGTGGTGGACACGTCAGCCCAGTCAGTACTGCTCCAAAGTTGGGGACATCAGGTTCGAGCCAATTTGCCGCCTACGCGAGCGGTAACGTGGCAGTTTTCGCATCGCACGATTTTGAAAATGTAAGTAAATATTAATTTTCCTTTCGCATGTATTTTCAACTGTACTAGTTTCACAGTATTCTAGAATATGTGTAGGGCTTCTCATCGATATTTCTTGTCGTACTCTGCTGTATTTTGAACTGAAACATGAATGTTTTGCATCTCGATTTGGAAAGTTCTAATGTTTTGAACTATGGATATTCTAGTTTTGATCTAGCCAGCTTTCCAATGTGATTCAAGTATTTTGAGTTTTAACTCATCTTCCTGAGTAGGTATAATTTTTGTATTTTTGTAGTTTTTTTTTTTTTACTAAAGTTCTAATGTTTTGAACTATGGATATTCTAGTTTTGTTCTAGCCAGCTTTCGTTTTATTTTATTGTCACGTTAGTTATTTGTCGAAATGAAGTACGTATTAATATGATTATATTCAAACTTTTGTTACCTCCTTTCAATAGAAAAAGTTGCGAACTGCAGAATATTATTTTAGTGCAGAAAACCTTCAAAGATTGAAAATGTGATTTTGATATATATCTACGTTCTTATTGTGATTGCCATTATCTGAATAAAGAATTTATGATAAAAATGTGCTTGTAATGTTGTGCTGGAGTTCCCTGGTCAAAACTAATTTGGAACAAACGAAGAAAAGTAGTGAAAATTATGAAAAATCAAGGGCGGCCAATTTGCCGCCCACGCGATCGGAAGTGTGACTTCAGGAGAGGCGAGCGGGTGAAGGTTAAATTTGATCTATAATCGTCGTACTTCCGCAGTCAGGCTCCACTTTGGTCCTAGTTGTTGTCCTCCGAAGCTGGGCAGCCCAATCGGAATACACCCAAGGGTGTTATGGGTAAATAAATAGAGTTTTTCGATGTTTTAGTGAACAAGAGCTTTTGAGGTACCTATCGTTTTTCATATTTTTAGGGCGAGAAGACCGAATATGAAGTCGATTTTGACCAAAGATTGAAGATTTGAGGATGTAACGAAGGTTCCACTCCCAAAATTCATTTTTTATGATTCAAAAACCTAGGAAATTGTCTGAAATCACCGTAAATGTGTATAATAACACTAGAAGAAGAATCAAGACTATTAAATGGCACTATCAATGATCAAAGATAATTTGTCAAAAATATGAGCCTAATTAGTGTTTTTTGGGGGCCAAAGTTGGTGGAAACCATACAAAGTATCTATTTCAATTATTGCACATGAAAGAAACAATAAATGAACAGCCAGCATTTCTCTAGGATGTCCAACAGAATAATAAACCCATGTGACAAGGACTGCAGCATTTTTTATTCGTGTCTTTACCAACTTGCCTATCTTTTGAAATACAGTAAGAAATAGGAAATAATTAGGTAGGTATGATGCCTCTAAGCGGTGAACGGAATTAACGAAAATCCTATTATTCATAGTGTAGTTTCTATTCATTAAATTTATGAATAAATGCTATGAACAGTGAAGCTGGACCAACTGTGACACCAGTGATTATGGATATAGGTAGTTACAGCGTCCTGGAGTGAATGGATTTCTTTATCTCAACTGTTCCTTTATTTGCTCACATTTCTCTATCTCTACTGTTTCTAAATTTCTGTCAGAAAAATAGTTACCAACTTACTTATTCCGAAAAATAGTTACCTACCTACCACTTCCATTTCCGGGCATTTTAAGGAAGACATCGACCCATACAAAACAACGTCCAGCTGTTGTTGATTAGTAGGTAGGTATTAGACATTGATAATTTTATAATATATGGCAAACTGAGAGATGTAGTAGTTGGAAAGCAAACAGATATAACAAATTATAATAGATATAATTTCCAGTCCAAGATCACTTCATGTTTCGATCGATCATGAGTAGGTAGGTAGGTATGGCAAAACCGCGGAATGCCAGACCTATTGCTGTAACTTACCTGTTATTGAAGGTGTATGTTCACTATGAATATGGTATTGTATATAGCAAGGTAGGTGGGTAATATCAGTTAGTAAACTAGAGCTTTATTCTCACCTCTGTCTCCCTGTCTATTAAGAGAAAGCTGCATCACGATAAGACCTAGTGAGTACTCTCATCTCGATGGAAAAATGAAACAACTATTGAGCAACCGGATATTTATTAACAAGAATCCTTATCACCAATAATACTGTTGTAAGCCTTCCAAAGCACCTCGTTGCTGACGCAAACGGTGCCTCCTCCTCTCTTTTCTTGAGGTACCTGAAAAAGAACGCAAAACGGAGAAATATTAGATACGCAGATAGGCATAACCTAATTTGCTAATGAATTCGTTTATTTTTCCATCAGGAGGATATAAGAACTACGCAGGTGGTTAGATACAGATAGGTCAGTTGAAATAGAACGCAGATACTTGTAGATTCATTATTTGCCTAGTAGAACAGCACTAAAAACCCAGGTACAATACTGTAGTAGCGGTTACTACACTGAATCATCGTTATGTTATTTGTTTACTTGGATTCATAAAAAATTCAGTTGTTATCTAGACGTGGCCGGAAAATTATACTCCTGTTGATTTGACATTGGAACGTGAGTTTATTACATTGGGGGCCCGTCCAAACAATTAACGCTGAAGAGGTAATAGTGCTTGCTGCAGGATGCCACCTAAGAGGAACGCTCCAGCACTTCCGCGACCGGTGGCGACACGAAGCCGCACTATGTCGACGCGCAGTCGCCCAATCCTTGAGGCTGAAGCATCTGGTTCCTCCGTACCCCTCCGTTCTACGCCCAAACCGCGATCTCGGTCACCTGTGGCTGGGACCTCCGCAGAAAACCCGCCACCTATGGCGGGAATATTGGCTGTTTCATCCTCGTTGCAAGCAATGTTGGGCAGTATGCAGGAAATTCAGCAACAAATGTTACAGCAGCTGAGCCAGCTAGTGGAAGAGAACTGAGAGTATCGTCAGCGGCTCGAGAACAGAGTGTTGTACGATCAGGTCTCTAGCCAAAACCAGGAACAGCCAACAAATACAACGCTGCCGACGAGGGTAGAGGAGCAGGTAGTAAATGATAAAAAAGAAGTTTTGTTAATGCCTTATGACGGAAATGTTATCTGGGAGGAGTACCAAGTGCACCTAGAGGTTACTTCATTAACTAACGGTTGGTCAGTTGTTACGAAAGGGTATAGATTAGCGCAATGCCTGCGAGGATCTGCTCTAGCTGCAGTGACCGATTTACCACCCGCTGACAGAGTAGATTACGATGCCATATGCAAGGCAATGGCAGAACGTTTTGGACAAGAAAGATTGACTCTGAATTATCAGCTACAGTTGGAAACACGAACCCAAAAAGCTGGTGAATCGCTGACAGACTTGGCAAACGATATCGAAAGACTAGCTAGGGGAGCTTTCCCTGGGGAAACTCTCACAAAAAAAATCAAAAACTGCAGTTAAATCCTTTGTTAAAGCTTTGTTTGATAGGGAATTAGCGAAATTGATAACTCTTTCAAAACCCGATACTGTTCAGGATGCTCTCAGTACAGCGTTACAACTACAAGCTGTAGCAGCGCCCTCTAACAGGGTGTCCCATGATGCGCGATGTTGGGGTTGTAAGGGAGTGGGGCATATCAGATCACAGTGCCCTAACGAGCAGAAAAACAACCAGGGAAACTAGAGGGAGTCAGTGCCAAGGGCCATGCACTGGCTTTAGGTGAGAGGCCCCAAGGTTTTGTTAGAGAATTTCGTACAGGATCTGACGCTCTTTTTGTAGGGGTAACCATCAATAACAAGCAAATGGACATGCTAGTTGATACTGGTGCTTCAGTGTCGGTCCTACGACCTGATATCGTTAAGACCCTCATGCTAGAAGTCAAGCCATCGCAGTTTACCCATTTAATGGCAGCTGGTGGAGGTAAGTTGAAGGTCCGCGGAGAGTCCCTACTTGGCTTCAAAATAGGGAACTATGGTATCAAGCAGATGTTCTTGATTGCTGATGTGAGGGACAAAGGCGTCATAGGACTAGATACACTCCGACTGATCGGTGCCTCTCTAGACCTACCGCGAGGTGAACTTCACATGAAAGGAGGAAACGTCCCTCTTCGTAAACGGTTCCAGTGCGTTGCCCGGGCTCTTCAGGTGAACCCCATGCCAAAAGAAGACAATTGGACTGCTGAGTTGCTGAAGACGTCAGATTTGACTCCTTGTTCAAAGGAATATGCAACTGTGAGTGAGGTTTTCAATGAATTTAGAGTTGTATTTGCGTCTAAAGGGACAGTGTTGGGCAGAACTCATGTTGTGGAACATGCTATTAGCACAGGAGACACGCAACCTATCAAGCAACCACCCAGACGCCTACCATTTATGTCTAAAGAACATGTTAGGAAGCTCATCAAGGAAATGCTGGATGAGGGAGTGATAGAGCCGTCCAAGAGTCCTTGGGCCTCTCCTGTGGTGTTAGTGCCCAAGAAGGATGGCACAACTCGTTTTTGTGTTGACTACAGGAAACTCAACAGTGTGACAAAAAAAGACTCGTACGCCCTCCCTACAGTACAATCACTCCTGGACGCTTTAGTGGGTTCTGCTTGGTTTTGCACTTTAGATCTCAAAAGTGGCTACTGGCAAATTGGGATGAAGGAAGAGGACAAAGAGAAGACAGCATTCGCAGTTGATGGCGAGGGACTCTGGCAATTTAAAGTGATGCCATTTGGGTTGTCAAATGCACCTGCAACATTCCAGCGATTGATGGAGACCATTTTACCTGCAGATATCGCACTTGTATACCTTGATGATGTTATTGTTCATGGGCCAGACATTCAAACAGTGCTGGGCAAACTAACCAAGGTGCTGGGACGATTCAGGGAAGCAAACCTGCAGCTTAACCCAAAAAAGTGCTGTTTCTTCACCCAGAAAGTTCGATATTTGGGTCACATCATCTCTGCGGTAGGAATCCATACAGATCCCGTGAAGACCGAAGCAGTAACAAACTGGCCAGTTCCAACGAGTAAAAGGGATGTGCGCTCGTTTCTTGGATTCTGCTCGTACTATAGAAAATTTGTACCAAACTTTGCAGAAATTTCCCGGCCATTACATCAATTGACAGAAGACAAAGTGGTATTTCAGTGGAGCAAGTCTTGCGAGGAAAGCTTTCAGAGGTTGAAGAATCTAATGGTGACAGCACCTATTTTAGCCTTCCCAGACCTCCAGAAACCCTTCATCTTGGACTGTGATGCAAGTGGGCATGCGATTGGGGCAGTGTTGTCTCAGACAGATGGTGGGGTGGAGAAAGTGGTTGCTTACTTCAGTCAAGCATTGACCAAGCAAGAGCAAAATTATTGTGCTACACGTCGGGAACTATTGGCGGCTGTTAAAAGCATACAGCACTTCCACTACTATCTGTTTGGGCAGCAATTTGTCCTCAGAACAGATCACTCGGCGTTGAAATGGCTCTCATCATTCCACAGACCAGAGGGACAAATGGCAAGATGGTTGGAAACACTGCAAATGTACTCCTTTGAAATCATCCATCGTCCAGGGAAAAGCCATAGCAATGCAGACGGCCTGTCACGCCGTGTTTGTTACAATAATTGCTCCTATTGCACCCGACAGGAAAAGAATGCGTTTATCTCAGCCATCAGAGTAGCATCAATTGACGAGAACTGTCAGCTGGAGGATGCTGCAATTCAAAGAGTACTTGGGTGGAAAAAAACAAACGTGTTACCTAGCCCACCAGAGGTAGCTGCTGAGGATCCTCAAGTGCAGCAGCTGGTCTTACGTTGGGACTCTCTGGAAGTAAAGGAAGGAAAGCTTTACTATAAATGGTCTTCAGGAAGAACTAATCGTTTGCAACTGGTCGTTCCCACTTATATGGTTCCAAAAATTCTGCAACAGTGCCATGATCAGCCTACGGGTGGCCATTTTGGGTATTGGAAGACTCTGTCCAAGGCGAGACAGCTGTATTTTTGGCTGGGAATGGCTCGGGACGTCAGGGCTTGGTGCCGCAGCTGTCAATCATGTCAGAAAATTAAAACACAAAGAAGCCTTCCAGCACCTCTACAGCAATGCCCCGTGGGTGGCCCATTTGACAGAATTGGAGTCGACATTCTGGGGCGTTTCCCTGAAACAAAGCGTGGGAACAGGTATGTGCTGGTAGTGTCCGACTATTTTACCAAATGGCCCGAGGCAATTGCAATCCCAAATCAGGAGGCGGAAACAGTAGCCAAGGCTCTGGTAGACCATGTCTTTAGTAGGGTCGGAGTTCCTTGGGAAATCCATACCGACCAGGGGACAAATTTTGAGGCTCAGCTGTTTCGTGAGGTGGCTCAACTAATGGGATCAAGACGCACAAGGGCGACACCTCTGCATCCACAGTCAGGAGGATTGGTTGAGCGATTGAACCGGACCCTCACAAAATACTTGGCCGCTTACATTGGTCAGCATCAAGATGACTGGGATGAGAAAATCCCACTGTTCCTTCTTGCATATCGATCAGCGCCTCACAAAACCACAGGATTTTCTCCAGCGCAGTTGCTGTATGGGAGAGACCTTCATCTGCCAGATGACTTGTTCCGACCAAATGTCACTGCAGAGACGCTCACCACACCCTACGCCTTCCAGCTCAGAGCCGACTTGGAGAAAATCAGGGAGTTCGCAAGAAAAACCATGAAAGTGAGTGGCGACAAAAGGAGTGGTTTGACAAGCGGGCGAGAGAGCGAATTTTCAATGTAGGGGATTGGGTATGGGTTCATGATCCAAAGCGGGTGAGGGGGCGCTGCCCAAAGCTTGAACCTCAGTGGACTGGACCCTGGGTGGTGACCAGAAAGAAGAATGACGTCATCCTGGAAGTCAAGATGGGACGGAAGAGGCGTTTGCTTCACGTCAATCGTATTGCCCTGGCTGATGTACGACCACAGGAGGAGCCGAAAGAAGGAAGAGGATAGTGTAGTAGCGGTTACTACACTGAATCATCGTTATGTTATTTGTTTACTTGGATTCATAAAAAATTCAGTTGTTATCTAGACGTGGCCGGAAAATTATACTCCTGTTGATTTGACATTGGAACGTGAGTTTATTACAATACATTGCTAGGTAAGATACCATCCAATATCTCACCTCTTGCATTAAGAAACATATTTCACCGATAACAGTATTTTAAAGTGGCATGGACAATCGGCATCGGTATTGTTGTGGTTTGAGGTTAGCTGCGAGAGAAAGGATGATAAGGCATCGGGTTATGCCCAGTGGAGTATACCAGTCTGGGTTCTTTTCAGGAGGTGCCCAGTGGAGTATACCAGTCTGGGTTCTTTTAGGACATGCCTAGTGGATATACCAGTCTGGGTTCTTTTTGGGAGGTGCCCAGTGGAGTATACCAGTCTGGGATCTTTTAGAAGGTGCCCAGTGGAGTATACCAGTCTGGGTTCTTTTTGGGAGGTGCCCAGTGGAGTATACCAGTCTGAGTTCTTTTTGGACATGCCC
Organism: Leptopterna dolabrata; assembly: GCA_954871275.1. Taxonomy (NCBI): domain Eukaryota; kingdom Metazoa; phylum Arthropoda; class Insecta; order Hemiptera; family Miridae; genus Leptopterna; species Leptopterna dolabrata. The sequence continues at coordinate 44,443,477 of OX940980.1, forward strand.
AGTGGATATACCAGTCTGGGATCTTTTAGAAGGTGCCCAGTGGCGTACACCAGTCTGGGTTCTTTTAGGACATGCCCAGTGGATTTTCCAGTCTGGGATCTTTTACGAGTGAGGAGGAGTGAGCGAGGGAGTGAGAGAGATAAGTCGGCGACTTAAGGAGAGCGTAGAATGAAGTAGAAGGAGAAGGAGGCGAGTTTTTATAGTATAAGGACTATTATCCCTCCATCCTCCACTCTAGTTGGAGGATGGCGGGGATCCCTTCCAACTCGACCCTTCCAGCTCTCTCGAGCTACCTGCCCACGTCTGCCACTTCATTCACGAGTTTATTTGAGAGATCTTGACAAGTTACATGGAGTGATTCTGGGAGGATATCACGACAGGTATTATTTTACCTCAAATAGTTCTGCTTACAATTAGGTAGGAATGAAGACCGGGACCAAACAGAAATAAAGCTTTAGTGAAATACTCACAGCTCTGTTGATGTCACCGACGCAAACAAACGGCTTGTTTGATGAAGCTGATATTGCCCATTTCGAGTGATCATTGCTTGATTTGAAAGTAAGGTCTGCGCGCTTGTACAAGATCTCGTGAATGTTCATAACTCTGAAAAGAGGATTGCGTGTCAATATTTTTGTACGAACTGTATCTGTACAAGCTGAACATAAACTGGAATCTTACTAACTTTCTAGTGATGGAGCAAGATGCAGGAAGTGGTTTGGGCTCGTTTTGCCAAGTTTCAGCGTACATATCGGTATCCAGTGCAGCGGCCAGCCACTCGTACAGATCTAAACATAAAATGCAGCACGCCTGTAAGTTGTGGAAATCGTTTAATAGTAGAAAGCACTGAGCCAGATATGCAACCTATACTTCGAGAAGATGTGGGTACTTGGAGATGTTGAATCTTGGACCAACCTTTTCCAAACGATCTGCCTTTAGCGAACGTTTGAAAGGTAACGCCACCTTTGGAGGTGATTTCGAAAGTGCTGTACCAAGGAGCCTTCTTGGCTTTGCCACCCTCAGCAGCCTCTTTCAGAGTGGGGAACTTGGCACTCAGCTCATCACTGAGCTGTTTCCTCTCGAAATCCGGCGTATTGTACTTGAAGGCGTTTCCTGAAAATGGTGGAAAACGTATTGTATATCAATGTTTTCATTCAGTAGGCAATATTCTTCGACATCGGTGATACTCACCGACTTTGTCGAGTTCCTCGACAGACAAGCTGATGCAGAGGGCACTCTGGCCGTAGCGCAGAGCATTGTGCGGGTAGACGTAGCTTTCAAGAGAGGGGAACTTGGGGATGCTGTGAACCAACCAAAATCCCCCTTCCGAATTCGCGCCAACGACACCTAGAACACCGTCGTAAGTTAAACACTTCAGCAAAAGTTTACAGGCAGTTCTGCTCCTACATTAACGTAGAAATCAACGCACTCAGGGATTCGTTGGCAAATCGAGACTTACAAATTGAGTTATCTCGGAAGTTGATTGATTACCTTTTGTGTGCCCGTAGGTAGTCGACCACGTGTCTTCAAATGCTGAGCCCGCTCGGCTCTGAATAGGAGCTTCGTCGTTATACACGAGCCACATTTCCTGCCAAGAAAATAACGAACTATTAAACAAATTCAACGAACTTTTAGGAACCCCTGTCATATAGGTACTTGGCTTAGATTATGATCGCCTAATTGAAGGATAATTATGTATATGTATATATGTCGATATATAATAATTAGTTTAGGACAGGAAGGTTCCTTGTCTCCAATTGTTGAAGGTTCCTTGTCTCGAAATTAAAATTCGTATGTCCAAGGTTCAGAGAATAAGAGCTCAACAATTGGAGAAAAGGAACCGTCCTGTCTTAAACTACTGATCAACGGTCAAAATCCTCCAATTAGATATACAGTTATGTATATGTATATACATAAAATATTAAGTATCACCTTCATGAAGCTAACGGTGTGTAGTAATAAAAAATAAAATAAAAAGTTACCTAATCCTGTTCAAATCAGAAAAAAAGAAGGATAGTCTACTGGCAACGAGAAAATTGATGAGAGCCCATTAGGAGCAGTTATTCAAGAAATCAAGTGAAGCTCTGTCGCTTTCTAGACATGCAAAATCTGCGCCTTTTCCAGGAACCAGAAAATTATTTTGGGCCCCCAACCTAAACCTAGCTGTTGGTAGGTAAAAATAAAAGTTCCAGATATGCAGCACGGCTGTAAGAGCGAATTTTCAAAGAAATATTCGTGATGTTGTGAAAAAAGATGATATTTATAGCGAAAAACCATACCACTTTTCATAAAATCATATACTTTTTTCGTGGCTATAACAATTTTTACTGATTTTTGACTTTTATAAAGTCAAATTTGACCCACTCATTTTTCAATCCCATACAACGTCAGGTGAATTATTATTGATTTTAGCCCTTGATACCAATTTTTTACCCCCAAAAATCCAAATTTGACCCCAATTATGTACGAAAAACCACTGAAATAGTACTTTTCTGTCTTTCATACCACTTTCAGTGATTTCATAGCAATTGTTCGCGATTTTAGACGTTTTTACCGATTTATGACACTAGAAACTCATATTTGACCTCCTTAGAATTAAATCTATCTAAATCTAATTGAATCTTCCAATTCCATGCCAGAATGATCACACTACTCAAACATGTAGGTAGGTAGTTACTCAGGTAGGTGTCTTTGCACATACACGCGCCTATGAAAATTTAAATTAGGTACCTACCTATCGCCTCCCGCCCTCTCTAGGCAGCTTATTATAATTTATAGTCTACCTGCATGCAACGACATTTACATGATTGTCATAACGCGAGTAATAAAATTATAAATTAATTCAGCATCCGGAGGTGTTGTACTCACGTAGAAAATCTATAGGCGGCCCCCTTTGCTGAAGGGTGATTGATGGTAGCGAATCATGATTGATCACTCCACCTCCGCACGGGCGGCAACTTCTTAAATGATTGAAAGCTTTCGATCATCGACGTCTTTTCGTCGCTCCCAGTTAATTAGATTGCGTCGAGGAAATTATCTTTTGTGTACGTTTTGCTTATTATTAGTTTTTGGATAGCCTAACCAGCAGGGTAAGTTAGAAGGGGGGATTCGAAATGTTGAGCAACAGTGAATGAATGTATGAGCTACATCTTATTACTGCTCAGAGGGTCATGATAGGTGAGGCTTATCCTTAATATTACTCACGTATTCTAGCGTATTCTATTATTCTACGTAATCTAGCTGGATCACCCACGCCCTGCACAAGATTGTGTTTAGGTTTTATGTAGGCATACACGAGACGTATGGGTTACCTACGCTGTTTTGAGACCCCCCCCCCCCCAATAATTACAAATATCATATCTTGGGAAATCAGGGTTGCTTGGAATGACTCCAAGGCAATGTTCCAGTCATAAAGAATGGTTATAAGAGCAAATTTTCAAAGAAATATTCGTGCCACTGCGTAAAAAAATGATACAGCGAGAGAAACCATACCACTTTTCATAAAATTACATAATTTTTTCGTGATTTTAGCTGTTTTTACCGATTTTTGACCCTCATAAAGTCAAATTTGACCCACTCCTTTTTGAGAAAATATTTTTATAATCGAAATAGTCCCTGAATCACCATCTCACACACCGCCAGGTGAACTAACATTAATTTTAGCCCTTAATGCCAATTTTTGACCCAAAAAAAATTCAAATTTAACCCCTATTCTGTACGAAAAACAACTGAAATGGTATTTTTCTGACTTTACTCACTCATCCATACCAATTCCAGTGATTTTATATCAATTGTTCGCGATTTTAGTTGTTTTTATCAATTTTTGACCCCTAAAAACTCAAATTTGACCCCCCTTAGAATTTTTGAAAATTTCTCATCCTCGAACTCATCCTTCTGTTTGGTAATACGAACTTTTTGGCGAAATTCGGAATTTTGATCGCGTAACTAACGTCAGATATCATCTGGAGTGATACATAATATGTATAAACTTTCGTTAACATCTAGGGATAAATTCAGGATGCTCTTAAACAGATTTGCCTATAAACAAATTTCCATAATTCATGTTCTAAAAATTTTGGACCCATTGCAATAGCTTCATTTTCTTTGACAGTTAACTAAAAGCAGCTACGTTCTGTCCATAATGAAATTCAAAACGAACCATGTAAGCTAACCCAATTCCAATCTTTCATACCAAAAGTTTACCATCTTAAATACATTGAGGTATGGACGTGGGTCGGAATTTACTGCTTTAGGCCTCAGAATCGGCTTCAGCACCCTCGAAAATTCCTGTTTCCAAATTTTCAGCTCCGAAATCCGAGTAGTTTGGCGGGAATAAGATAAAGAAACAACTCGTGACGTCATCTGGTATGTAGTTCCCTCTCAGTCGGTTCCCATGTACGGGAGCGAGAGGGTGATACATACCATTATGACGTCTTTATCCTTCCCGTTTTTCACCGACCCATCATACTGCACCTTTTTGAAAAGCACCCCGTTAGACCTACAGTTTGAAAGAATTAAAAAAAAAAAAAAAAACACTGCCAAGGTGATGGCACAGGAGCTTCTCGTCACAATCAGAGTGACTCATTATAAAATAGAACAGACTCGGAAGCAAAATAACATAACATTACATTACATTACATTACATTACATTACATTACATTACATTACATTCCATAACGTTGCATAACGTGAAATATACATATTACATAACATTACATTACATAACATAACATTACATAACATTACATGAAATATACATATTACATAACATTACGTCCATTATAAATAATTGCGAAAGTTATGCGTGTTTGAAAAATTTCACGTTAGCGCATGCGCAGGGCGAACCGCTGGCTCTATCATGTTGAAATTTATATGGGACCTCAATGGGCCCTACCCGCTTAATCCCTGAGAATTACATTGAAATTGGGTGAAATCTTTGGTTACTACGGCTGTAACAAGGAAATTGAATCTATTTCACGCCAGCGCATGCGCAGAGCGCACCGAGGGTCCGATCATGCTGAAATTCATACTGGAACTCACTAGGCCTTGTCCAAACAACCCTTGAAAATTTGAGCGAAATTGAATCAAAATTGTGAAAGTTATGCGTGTTTGTTGAATTTAACGTTAGCGCATGCGCAGGGCGTACCGCTGGATCAATCATGTTGAAATTTGTATGGGACCTCAAGGGGCCTTATCCGCACCATCCCTCAAAATTTGAGCTGAATCAATTCAAAATCGTGGAAGTTATGGCTGTAACAAGGAAATGCGGACAGACAGACTCACAGACTCACAGACCGACAGACACGGAACCAAATTTGTTCAGTAGGCTTTGAAACGCAAAATGCAAGTGGAAATTTTGATTTCTGAAGACAAAAATTTTTTGGCTCACGAAAGTGAACACAAGGCTTCCGCTGCTTCGCAGACTCGGAAGCAAAAGCGCGTACATTACTCAGACACACGAAAATTTGTATCTCATATTCAGAATCATCAGCTGAATTGCCTTATATTAAACCTATTAAGTCATAAACCTGTTAAGTAATTAAATGTATTAAATATAAAGTAATCTATATTTTTAAAGTTCGCTAGATTTAGTAATTTTAAACATCACCATATTTCAACCGTACTTCATCACTTTTCTGGTACATGCTTTCAATCGTTTTGGCCATTATGTTGGTGTCCTCTGCCATTGTTTTCTTCGAAACCGTCCACCCTTGTCCTACAGATTCGCTTGTGATGAACATGTATCCCTTACCGCTGGCGAGGCTCGAGGAGGACGAGTAGTCTTCGGGAACTTTGTATACGACATACCTGTAGACAGAATCGAATATGTGTATGCGGGTTACTTAATACTTTTAAACTATGAATATTATCAAATGCACAAGTGGTATTAGTGATGTCAGAATACTGAGTGAAGAGAGCAACCTGAGGAGGTGTTGAATTCCAGCGACATAGGCTCCTGTACGGTACGAACTAAATCACTCGCGACGAAATCGTGGAAACCCATTTCAAAGAAAAACGGTGTTATCGAAAAAATAGTACATTTCCACTAATACACGAAAAACGCAAGAAACACTGTTATACCGGTTTCGGTGATCAAACCATCGTCAGTAACACACAATAACTGACGATGGTTTGATTACCGAAACCGGTATAACAGTGTTTTTTGCGTTTTTCGTGTATTAGTGGAAATAGACTATTTTTTCGATAACTCCGTTTTCCTCCTATACGGAGTGGCCCACTCCCTTAACAGCCGTGACCCCCCCCCCCCCCCCCCCCCACAATATCCTCTGTTACTTGATATAGAAGATAAATTAAATGTAAGCCCCCTTTTTTGTGCAGAATTCAAAAATAATATTTTTGCACGCGTGCGCAATGCACGTCAACTTCGTTATTTCAAATGGGAATCACATGGGACGGTAAGAAACATAAGGGCAACCCACCTACCAACCACGCGATTATTCTGACGATGAAATCACGATCGTCGAAGAAATAAATCCTGAACGCGCCGTCCCACAAAAATCGTTGTAGCTATAGGGATGGCAAAAAAATCGAAACATCGGTGTATCGATGTTTTTAAACATCGACAAGCAACCATCGATAGTAGCAAAGTATCGATGTTTTTAAAACCATTTAAAACACCAAAGAACCTTTATTACTTATCCATAATAACTGAGCAGGTAAAAAAGTAAGTATAGGAGAAAATAATGAAAAAGCGTGTGTGTGTTTTCTCCGTGCTCCGTTTATTGTGCTGAAGAACCCCAGTAAACCAGTATGTGTGTGCTTTTCTTATAAGTTGCTCACAGCTTTCAGCCACGATGGAGCGCAGCTCGTCAACATGATCGTGAATGAAACGGTATACTTCCAGCCCAGATATTGATGGAGAATAGCTGGTTATAACTACCCATGGCTTTATGAAATCAAGTTGGTTTTTTCGTGATATTATTTCATTTAAAGAATTATGGTCATTTTGGATTTTGTTGGTAGGCGCCTAATTTTTTTTAAAACTTGAACAAATAAGTGATGATACGTAATAATTCTTAAATCCACCGCATATTTATGAAACTGTAATTCCCCGCCCGGCTCCAGTACTCGATTTAGGGCTTTCCTGAGGGGAGCACGAGGGTAAGTTGACCACAAAAACAATGATATACGGAGAAGGGGCATCTGTACAGCTAAATAATAAACCGTTGAGTAATAACTTGCTTTTTTTTAGAGGTCCATGTTTTCAGCGTTTCTTCAACAGGAATTTAAAAAACAACCCATCAATTTGCACTTCTTCCTCTACCTGAGTAGACCGGCCATACAAATTCTACATATTTATATGTACTACCGTCTCACCAATCGACGTTGTTCCCGTCCTCATCCTTGCACTGCAGGCCTGTACAAAGCGCCGTCCCCAGAACCGCACAAATCACTATGAGCTGCTGCTTCATCTTCGTTTCGTTGACTGAGCGCGAGACAATCGTCGGACGACCGTTTTATCAGCGGTACTCCGGAGATAGGAACCTGTTCAGATATCATTGTCATTTTTGAACGAGATGTATTGTGACGAAAAACCTACTTGTTCACTATTGCGTTTCATAAGTACCTACCTACTCGTAGTGCTGAAAAACTGACAATAGGTAGTTTACTCTCTGAAAAATCAATTATTCAAATATAAAGATACTGGACATTTTTAAATTGAGGAAAATTGGATTGCAGGTACTTTGATGAGTTTCGAAAGTGCAATTAGCGTTGGACGAGTACTCAGTTAGTGACGGAGTTCAAGAGCGAACAACAGCGGTCACTTTAACCTCCTAAAATCTAAATCACGTACCTACCTACAGCACAACCAAATTACAGAAAATACAGCTCACTTATGGGAGTGAGCTTGGGAGTACCTACATTATTTATAACTTTTATAACCAACCATATGAATTTATTGAAAATAAAATATTAGCATTCGGGTTTGGGTGTGATAGTAAGGGAATCAAAGAATATCTTATGAACCCCATGTGTACCCTTCAACAAAACTGTTAATCCGAGAGAATCTTTAATATTATTTGTACATGCTTGTTGGTCGAGACCAACTATACCGCATATTGTATACCAACTATACAAGCAGTAGCTACAGCCGTGTATATTCGCCATATAAGTCAATGTTCTGAATAAATTGACGATTCCCGTTTAAGCTGTGGTATCCTCTCATTTCCACACATTCGGAGCGTTTGTATTCGATAAAGCGGAGAACGTTTGGCTCATACCGAGATTCAGGGTTGTCGTAAGCCTGAGTGTAGGTTTACGACACGGCGGGATGGAGGCAGGTGGAGGTTTGGTGAAGGATATGCTCCGTATGAGTCTTTTGCTAACGCCCCGCGGTTATCACCACAGCAGGCGTTAGTTGGGAGAGGAGACTAGCACCTTGCGGTTATCACCCCAGCAGGTGCTAGAGGCAAGGGCGCCCCACGGTTATCACCACAGTAGTCACCGGGAAGAAGGAGGGTAGCACCCCGCGGTTATCACCACAGCAGGTGCTAGAGGTAAGGGCGCCCCGTGGTTATCACCATAGCAGATGTCAGGAAGAGAGAGAATACCCGGGGTTATCACCACAGCAGGTATTCTAGAAGGGAGAACCGAGCGGTTATCACCACAGCAGGTGCAGGAGAAGGGTAGGAGTGCGAGAGAGATTGAGTAAGGAAGTCGAGAGAGAAGTCTTAAGTCGGAGAGTGGTCGGTCGAATGAGGATCTGGGCTGGCTGGGCTGCTTATAAAGGCCCCTGTCACCCCGTACCCATCCACCAATGGCCGTTATGACCGTTGAGGGGCGATGGCGTTCGATGAAGGAACCCTTCTCCTAATTTCCCGTGGCGTCGCTCAGCTCGTTGTTCCCTTCGTTTATTTGGTTAAATCTTAACCATATTACAATCATATGAGTGGTAAATGTAGAATTTTGAGGAGTACCACGACAAGGGGGTAGGTACTCGATAGATTGTTGTTGTATTCTTACGCTCTCCTATGTTGTTTATACAGATATTAAAACTCATTTTCAAAGTTTGAAAATTCCACTGCTGTTCATTTATTTCAAACGCTCACCTTCTCATCTCTGCGCTCGCTGGGGATCAACACTTTACAGCAAGCAGTAATTGGATAAAGACATGGGTCAAGAAATTTAGAAGATAGGTAAACTAAACTCCAAAATCTTTGTTGCAAACAAGAGGAGAAAACCCATGTTCAACGTCACTTTTGGTAGTCTGTACACTCAGGGTGGATCATACTGGACACCAAGGCAGCTGTTACGTCCTTCCAAATTGATAGATACTTCCAACCAACAAGACAGAGGTCAGAGGGTCTTGATCCGCGAGCGGTAAACGCAAGGGGAAAGGTCGCGAACTCTGCCTCAGGGAAACCGCTGGAGAGTCATAAATAAAAGGGCATTACTCTTCTTCTTTTCCAGGGCAGATAAATTGTTCAAAAAGCGAGGCCCGGCTGAGTGAGGGACAGCAACTAAACCCGCTTAAGGTTTAGCTCGTTCTCCTCTGGGTTTTCTTCATCAATCACTTAGCAGCCTATGCCGGATGGTCGGCGAGGGTCTTGACGCCGTAAAAATTCTTTTTCTCGAGAGAGCATCACCAGGTTAACGTTCAACGAAAGGTGGCCTGCCGTCTTCGCTTTCTGGAGAAGTTAACGACTGTTATCCCACTTCGTGAGCCTCTGTGCAAAACTAACAAGGTTTAGGGGTGCAGTTGTTGCAGGCATCGGAGTATACCTACATAAGTTATAACCAAATTTATTCCACAGAAATTGTATCAAGAAGAAAATTTATGGTTCTTCGAAGTAGAGGCAATGATGTAAATTCCTGTATGGTTCCTCATTTTAACGATTCCAAAATAATTTTTTTCCGCTCGAATGGTGAGGAAACTGAATGGTTTGCTCCCAAGTAATAGAAAAACAATAAACGTTGTTGTGTATTTTGAACATTCAAATCCAAGAAGTATACTAAGTTAGTTTTTTAACCAAAATTCAGGCTCGTAGGGCAGTTTGCATTTTTTTGGGGTCAAAAAAATCATTTTTTGGTGAATACAGTTTTTAATAATACATTATAAATGGAATCGAATAAAAAAAAAAATTGGAAAAATCGAACCACTAGAAGTCAGTCAAACGCGCAAAACTCCGGCCGCCCGCCCACTAGTAGAGGCCTGCTCCGTACATTGGCTCGTCTTCCTCTTCCGCGTACTACTATAGAAAACTATAGAAATAAACTATAGAAAACAGTTTGTTGTTGTTGTTGAACCAGGTTATCGATCAGAGTTCGTATTCTTCTTCTTCTCCAAGGAGCTTAGACATCTCAAACAATGTTTGTAGGGGTTTTGAAGCCCTCGGGGTGACGCATGGATGAAGTAAAGACACGAACAACGTTCATTTTCAGAAAATTGCGTTTCCTGAAAAATCACGTTTTTCAGCACTCATGTTCCCTTTTCTCGGGATCTACTCAACCTAATGCCTATTTTATTTTTTTCAAATATACATCGATACCTAAGGCACAAACTGTGCCATGGATTTTGCGTATTTTTTTTCATAATATAAAAAAAATGCAGTCCGTATTCTGGGTCACAAGCCTAAATTTGAAAGGTTTTTTTTCAAACCGTCGCTCTTTTCCCTTATTCACTATTCTGGAGAACCCATGGCACAGGTTTTAGAGGACGATATGCCCAACAATATTTTTAAAAAATCAAGTTGATAGGTTGAGTATAGCCGGAGAAAATAGAACATGAAGTTGACCACTTTTTACCGGGATTTGATCAGCGCGAGAAAATTGCAAACTGCCCTTATTAAAAAAAAAAAAAGGCGCGCGGTCCTCACTCGCCCGACCACACGTCCCTCAACTCTACCTACTACAAGGTCACCAAGCTGTATTTACTCCCATTTTCTATTGCAGACGTGTATAGCATCCATACTGGTAGTAGATTTGGTAGGTGATGGGCAATTTGAATTTCTAAAAGCGAATCTGATACCTGGATGTGATTTGAAGTAGACTGATGTCAATCCTGCGAAGACGAATGACAAGCCTCGAATCATCCCCAAATGCCCAAATCCCCACCGAAAGTATTATTGTCAAAACCGTCAAGCCGAAAGGGTTTTGGTTTATTATTATTTTCAATAATGAACCATTGGAATCGAGCATGAAAAAAAAAAAAAATTCTAACCCCCCTCAAAATTTGATGGTTTACGTTTCGAGGTATGTAGAATCCAAAACTGCAATAAAAATATTTCTGTCTGTCCGCCGTACGCCGTATTGGCCACTTTTCTTAGTTACCATGAAACAAAATTGATGAAATTCGGGTTACAGGTTCCGTTCGGGGTCTAGTTGGTCCTCGAAAATTGACGTTACTGTCAGTCATCTCTAAGGGTTTCAAAATAGGGGTTGAAATTTTCAGAACGCCGTAGCTCGAAAACTTCCAATAGAAGGGTATGGTTTTTTTTACGTTATTAAATTTGTCTTGAGCTAAACAATTTTTTGAGACCACCCAGAGCATCGTACGTCCAGCCGTTCGTGTACGCCAAAAAGCTTCGTCAACACGATCGTGAATCAAACGGTATAAATCCGCCCAGATATCATAGCTAGGGATCACCTGATTATAATCAAGGATGGCTGTATGAAGTCGAGTTGGTTGTTCTGCGATATTATTTCATTTTTTTGATAAGTGATGGACTATTGGATTTAGTTGGTAGGTACTTCTGAAACTTGAACAAACGTTGAAGTATTATTGATGGGTAAATGATTACACGATGGCAAATTATTACACACCGGCAAATGATTACACAACGGTAAATTATTACACATCGGTAAATTATTACACCACGGTAAATTATTACACAACGGTAAATTATTACACAACGGCTCATCTACCCAGAAGGGGCTGGATTTTGTTGATAGGTACTTTTGCAACTTGAACAACCGTTGAAGTATTATTGATGGGCAAATTATTACACAACAGTTCATCAAACCCATCGAATTTAATTTCACACCTTATGTGGTAAGCCATCTTGCAATGTGGAATAAACAAAAAATAAACCTTTAGCTTACCACCAATAAATGTATTTAACACAAAGCTTTTCGCTCAATTTCTGAGCATCATCAGGAAGGTACTCACATGAACGCTGATGATAGTCACTGTTCATGTGAGTACCTTCCTGATGATGCTCAGAAATTGAGCGAAAAGCTTTGTGTTAAAAAATACATTTATTGGTGGTAAGCTAAAGGTTTATTTTTTGTTTATTCCACATTGCAAGATGGCTTACCACATAAGGTGTGAAATTAAATTCGATGGTTTTTTTTAGAGTTTGTTTTTTGGTTTATCATTTTCAATAATAAACCTTTGGAATCGGCCATGAAAAAAAAAGTTTAACCCCCCCTCAAAATTTGGTGGTTTACGATTCAAGGGACCACTACATTTGTGTTTCTTTTTGCCATTTTAGCTAATGCTTGAACATTCAACGCATGATATTAATCTGTAGAGGCGAATAGGTAGGTACTAAAGTACGGAGGGGCTGTACTCTATACAGAAGGGTTATCTATACAGAGGGCTGTGATCTGTAACAGAAGGGGCTATACAAAATAATAAACTGCTGCGTAGGGATTTGCAGTATTTTTGTGAAAAGCGCGCCGTTATCGAACACGGATGATCCGCATCGCCAGCCCACTGCCGGGTCTTCAGAACAGCAACCAAAGAGAGGTCCGTGAGTAAATCGACATTTTAAACTAGAGAATTATTTTATTACCTATTATGTGTACCTGTGTACCTTACCAGTGGCTATCAGGTTGTTCTTTTAGGAATAAATTGTTTTGTTTTCCTTGCCTTCTTTTCTCGTCAGCTAGCGATGAATCTATTTGGAGGAACGGCGGTTGTAATTATGCATTATTAGGAAGGTACGTAAATCACAAAATTTCATTGTGGTAAGTGTACCTCCTCTGATCTTTCACTGTTATTTCATTCATCGGTGTTCCTTACCACCTTGGTCGGAAGCTTTTTAATCACGAATCTCATGGGAGAGTTTATACCTACCTAATCACTGGACGCATGATTATAGATGCACCTAACTCAAGGTATTTTCTGGGTCTTAAGTGTGTATGCACGCTAAGATTATTTCTGGGGAGGCGTTATGTACCCTACAACATTATTTTAGCGAATTTTCGAAGAAAAGGAAGCTATTGTTCTCGGTCCAAAATTTTTAAAACTCGAATTTCCGAAAGATTTTTATACCAAAATCCGTTTCAGACCATCCTGAATTCCCTGCCGAAAGACACCAAAAATTATATGTGTATATATATATATATATTTATATATTTATATATTTATATATTTATATATTTATATATTTATATATTTATATATATATTTATATATGTATGTGTCATTCCAGACGATAACTCTCGAAAGAATTGAGATAAAAAGTTCAAATTTGCACGAAAAATCTGTCTTGGCAATCGACAGGCTAAGTTCGAAGATGGGCAGAATCGGGGGAGTTTTGGGGAGTTTTAGGGGGGGGGGGGAATTACCCATAAATTCCCAAAATGAAAAAGTCTGACAAGTGACACCTCATTTTAAAGGTTTTTGCACGCTGAACACGATGGTGAAATCAGAATTGCGATATCTCATTCCATTCTGAAACTGGAGCACTTTGAAGATGAAGGAACGTGGTTATTTCTTGATATGTTCTTCCTGGTTCGTCTGCTCTAATCTGATAACGGAATGGGATATCGCCATTCTGACTTCACCATCGTGTTCAGCGTTGGAAAATCTACAAACCGAGGTGTTACTCGGCAAAAAATGGAACAAAAAATTTGTTACGTAGGTACCCAATACCTACTCTTCTGGTATTCAAAACATTTTTGATTTCCCCCTCCCCCTCCTTCCACCCCAAATATTACTTTGCGTAAAACTACTCCTGTTTTAATTTTGTATGGTATCAAGTTGGGAAAACATTGGCCGAAAATTAATTTTCAGAAAATTTTAGGCGGAGGAGGAAGATGCCGAAAACTTCGAAAATTCGCTCTTATAGCCATGCTGCATGACTGTGGTTTTTTATAAAAATTTATGACGTGGCCGTTCAGGATTCACTCAACGAGGGCAGCAGAAAATATTTCCGTCTGCACCACCAAAGCCAACGGGCAAAAATTAATTGTCCGTATTCCACGGGTTTAAAAGTTCCGTCCGATGGATCCGTTATCGAACTCATCTCGAACGCATCATTGACTCGGGGATAATGTGGATTTTTCTCGAAGTGTTTTTTATTGTTAAAGAAAGCACAGGGAAAAATCAACAGACGGCGGCGATGCAATGAAAGCAATGAGCCATAAGGCTATAAAAAAAAGAAAATAGAAAAAAAGGGGAAAACCCCAAGAGAAGAGTTGAAACACCCTGATTTAAAAGTCTTGTAACTTGTTAGGAAAACTGGAGCAACTGTTAAGTAGGTACATTTGTGCTCCGGAAGGTCCCGGGCAGAACATTTTAAACAGATACAACCTCGACTATCCCCTCTGCCCTCATGTAATATGCATGTCTTTCGACGTCTCTTTTTTCAAGCCCGTTCTCGCTTCCTTTTAGTACTACGTTCTAAAAATGGACGCTATATGTTTATTATGGATTCAAAACGAATGGGAGGACTTTATTTTCGCTGTCGAGCTTTGCCACAGTAATTATTCAACGGAGCGAAAAGGGGTCTGCGCCATCGGGAAGAGACGCGGAACAGGCCGTTTTCCTTCTGAAGGGACCAAGGAGCCTGGAAACAACGTGCTTTGCAAACATAGTTGTTGAAGAAGGCGCGGAGGGAGTGCGGAGGTTTTGAAGCCTGAAGTTGGCGGGTTGGCGGAGGTACTCGGCAGGAAAATGCTAGAGCCCTCAGGCAGTTCCTGAACCGCGGAACAAACCCCTCCCTGCAACTCCATCCACCATCCTTCGTCTTGTTTCTGGGATGTTCGCCTGCTGGGCCCGAAATCTCTGAAACGGTTACAGAGGTCGCCAAGTTTAGAGAGAGCAGGAGTGAATTAGGCCAAGAATACGAAGGGTGCGGGGTATTCCGGTTTCAAGATGTGCAGCCGAAGTTGAGAGCGAATGTAAATCACTAGCCGGATAGCCCAAGCGTTGCACATCAATAAACGCTGCAAATCCCTGCACAACGGTTTATTATTTTGTACAGAATACCCTTCTGTTACAGATCACAGCTCTCTGCATACATAACTCGTCTATATAATATAATATGTACTATTCTATAATATATTCTGTAGATCGCAGAACCTCCGTAGGTTAGTAACTAACCTCTTACTCGTTACTAGGTACCTACCTAAATCACGAGTTAAATGTTGCTAAAATAATACAGCCGATGACAAACAGCTACTAAAACGGCAATAAGAAACGCAAAAAACCACAGTCATGCAGCATGGCTATAAGAGCGAATTTTCGAAGAAATAACCACGTTCCTTAATCTTCAAAGTGCTCCAGTTTGAGAACGGAATGAGATATCGCAATTCTGATTTCACCATCGTGTTCAGCGTACAAAAACCTTTAAAATGAGGGGTCACTTGTTAGAAAATAACATTTTGGGGATTTTTGGGTAATTTTTGCGCACTTTAAATGCTCTAATTTGAGAACGGATCAAGATATCTAAAATCCGATTCCACCATCGTGTTCACCGTGCAAAAACCTTTAAAATGAGGGGTCACTTGTTGGAAAATAACATTTTGGGGATTTTTGGGTAATTTTTGCGCACTTTAAATGCGCCAAAACCCTCCTTAGAGTAGGCAAATTTCGCCCATCTTCGAACTTAGCCTTTCGATTGCCAAGATAGATTTTTTGTGCAAATTTGAGCTGTTTATCTCAATTCTATCGAGAGTTATCGTCTGGAGTGACACATATATATATAAATATATATATACATATAAAAAAGTGTTAAATTTCAGGAATCGTTTTAGAATGGTCTGAAACGGATTTCTATGAAGAAAATTTCCAAAAATTTATATTATTTAAATTTCGAAGCCATTGCAATAGCTTCATTTTCTTTGAAAATTCGCTAAAAATGAAGTTCTAAAGGAAAATTGTTGATGCGGAGTGAAATAGATGCCCCTTCTGCGCAGATCACTGTTTTCTGTGGTCAATACCTACCCTCGTGGTCAACTTGAACGGTTGTTCAAGTTGCAAAAGTACCGATCAACAAAATCCAGCCCCTTCAAGGTAGATGAACCGTTGTGTAACAATTTACCGTTGTGTAATAATTTACCGTTATGTAACATTTTACCGTTGTGTAATAATTTACCATTGTGTAATAATTTACCCATCAATAATGCTCCAACGTTTGTTCAAGTTTCACAAGCACCTACCAACAAAATGCAATAGTCCATCACATATCAAATGACATAATATCGCAGAACAACCAACTCGACTTCATACAGCCATCCTTGATTATAATCAGTGCTCCCTAGTGATGATATCCGGGCCGGATTTATACCGTTTGATTCACGATCGTGTTGACGAAGCTTTTTTGTGCACACGAACGGCTTGGCGTACAATGCTCCGGGTGGTCTCAAAAAATTGTTTAGCTCAAGACAAATTTAATAACGTAAAAAACCATACCCTTCTATCGAATGTTTTCGAGATACGGCGTTCTGAAAATTTCAACCCCTATTTTGAACCCCTTAGAGATGACTGACAGTAACGTCGAGCTTCGAGTGCCAACTAGACCCCGAACGGAACCTATAACCCGAATTTCATCAATTTTTGTTCATGGTATCTAAGAAAAGTGGCCAGTACGGCGGAAAGACAGACATTTTTTTATTGCATTTTCGGATTCTACATAAGTACCTTGAAACGTAAGCCATCAAATTTTGAGGGGGTTAGCATTATTTTCATGCTCGATTCCAATGGTACATTATTGAAAATAATAAACCAATATTAGCCTTGGTCAGTGGATGTTGAACATAATTATTTTACTGCTAGGAGTCCTTTCAAAGGAAATGCTACTGATCGGGACCACAGGAACTCACTGATTGTTCAAAAGCTCAACAGGACCAGTATTGTGAGGCATTCTTACATTTTTAGCACCCCCCCCCCCCCCCCACACCAGTGACACCCTTCGGAAGCTGGACTTCCAAATGAGGGGTCACCCTATTGTTTTCAATTGTTGGAAGAGGGAGAAAATCCCCAGAGAAAAATCAACCCCATACGAATCAGTTTCATCGTTATTTTTGCAAGTGAGTCAGATTTCAGAACAAATTTTTCCAATTGCGAGCTCAAAGGTTATTCATAACGGTTTATTATTTTCAATAATGAACCAATAGAATCGATTATGAAAAACACCCCCCCCCCCCCCCCCCCCAATGTTTTCCGTTTTGATTTACGGGATGGTTTCCGTTTCAAGGTACGTAGAATCTCAGATGGAATAAAAAACGCTGCAAATTATTACACAACGGTTTATTATTTACCTGTATAGATGCCCCTTAGCGCAAATTACTGTTTTCTGTGCTCCCCCCAGGAAAGCCCTAAATCGTGTACTGGAGCCGGCCCGGGAATTACAGCTTCATAAAAATGCGCAGGATTCAGTAAGTCAATCATTACTTGTTTGTTGTTATTCATGATCAATTGTTTGTTCAAGTTACAGAAGTACCTATCAACAAACCCCGTTTAGGTGTTCCCAGGAAATGATATCAGGGCCGGATTTATACCGTTTAATTCACAATCATGTTGATGAAGATTTTCGGGCGAACAAACAATGCTGTTCAATGTACAATGCTCGGAATGGTCTTCATCTTGTTGGTTTTCGGTGATATTATTTCATTTGAAGAATGATGGTTATTTTTGGATTTTGTTGATAGGTAGGTACTTTTGGTTTATTATTCTGTGAATAATACACCTATGTATTCGCTCAGCAAAAAATTTTTAACACCCCCTCAAAATTTTTTCTTTTCCGTTTCAAGGTGCGTAGATTCCAAAAATGCAATGTCCGTCCACCGTCCGCCGTCCGCCGTACGCCGTACGCCGTCCGCCGTATCACGTGTACAGGCTTCATTTTCGGTCTAAAAAAATCGTTCTTTCG
This sequence comes from Leptopterna dolabrata, assembly GCA_954871275.1. NCBI lineage: Eukaryota > Metazoa > Arthropoda > Insecta > Hemiptera > Miridae > Leptopterna > Leptopterna dolabrata. Next base: position 44,461,539 of record OX940980.1, read on the forward strand.
CACACATGCTCCATTTGGGCCCTAGTTGTGTCCCGAAACTTTACAGCCCGATCGGAATATACCCAGGGGTGTTATGAGTGAAAATGTGTGTAAAAATAGGTACTTTTTGTGTTTTAGCAACATGTTAGTAAAATGAGCTTTTGGGGTATCTTTTTCCATGTTTTTGGGAACGGGAAGACTGAATATGAAGTCGATTTTGACCAAAGAATAGAAAATTGAGGTTCTACCAGATGTTCAGCTCCCGAAATTGATTTTTTATGAGTCAAAAACCTCGGAAATCGTCTGAAATCACCATCAATTTGTAGAATAACACTAGAAAAAGTGTCAACAGATGGATCAAGACGATTAAATGGCACTATCTTTGATCAAAGATAATTTGAAAAAAAAGGAGCGTACCTAATTCAAGTTTTGGGGGCCAAAATTGGTCGAAACCACCAGAAATAGCTATTTTTTTATTAGACAAAAACATGGGCAATTGTGTGAAATCACCATAAATTTGTGTAACAACACTAGAAGTAGTATCAACAGGTGAATCAAGACAATTAAATGGTACTATCAATGATCAAAAATAATCTATTAAAAAAACACGTTAATTCGTGTTTTTGGGGGCCAAAATTGGTGGAAACCATCAAAAATAGCCTTTCCAATAATTGCACATGAAAGAAACAATGAAATGTACAGCCAAACTTTCTGTAGGTATGTCCACTAGAATAATAAACCCATGTGACAAGGACTTTGCAGCGTTTTGTAACTTGACAAACGTACCATGCTTCATGAATAACAACAAATAATCAATGATAGAATTTTGAATCCACCGAATATTTATGTAACTGCCATTTCCTAGCCGGCTCCAGTACACGATTTATGACTGTATTGCCCACAGAAAACAGTGATCTACGCTGAAGGGGCATCTATGGTAAATAATAAACCCTTGTGTAATAATTTGGAGCGCCTTGCAGTGAGGGGGGCAAGGATGTGTAAATATTATGCATCTTCGGATTTTCAACTGGAGTCGTGTGAATCTGAGGAGGGCGCTATTCAAATTTCAACTACCTTCCTGCTATTCAGCTGTGACTGTGCAATACTGACCAACCCACATCACACATTGTAGCAAGCAGAACTAATCTACAGGCGAACATAATATAGAAGCAAAAATGTGTCATAATGTAGTTCTCTCCAATAAATAGATCGACAGACGATCAGTCAGCTGGCCTACCCGCCTTCTACGCTTATTGCAGTTCGATTAATGCATCGGGGTGCTTCAGCACCAAGCCAGCAGAGGGTCAAATTGAAAAAACTAAGTACCTAACTACCCAAGACAAAGTGGTTTTCACTTACCTCGGAATTTAACAAGTAACAAAGCTGAACTGTTAAACAAACTTCCATCCCGTGTAAGTGCCTGGGAGCCAAAACCGCCTATCTTGGTACATTATTATCTTTTAGGAAATGAGCGATAGCCCGTATCTGTTGTTTTTGTCACACTTCCACATCAAACATACAAAATCCTAATTTAACATGGAAAGCCTCGAATGTGACTCCTTGGGAAAACTTTGTTTATGAGAATACATTCATAATGCATAATAATTGAAGAATTTTGTACACCTCCAAAATCCCGGAAATCGGCGGAGCGATGGTGCTATGTAAGTTAGCTAAATCCGAGTGGTCGCAACATTGTTGCTGAACGTCGGAGAGGCTCGTACTTACCAGAGTGGCATTGCCACAGAATTTGTCTGTTTTTCAGTTAAAACTGGCAAAGTCAGGTAAAGCCAGGTCTAAATGAGACTTACGAGTTGGACATTTGAGGCCTGGCCTTGGATTTTAAAGCTTGGTTTTGAGAGGTTTTTAAAAGATTTCTGACTACCTATCAGAGTTTCAGATTTTGGGTTTTGGACAGAGACACCTGCTAAGACTGATAGGTCGACACTGACGCCGCAAAAATGCAAATAACAGCAAATTTTGGGTCTTCTGAATTCAAACTATGACGGTCTACTCGGTAGACCGTCAGGTCAAAACTTTTACGATAGTTCAATCGGTAGGTATATTACTTGAAATCCCCCCCCCCCCCCCCTGTCCCTCTGATGCAGTAAATCACCTTTTTATACCACGGTACAGACCAAAATTCAAACCCGGTTAACGACCCTAATTTAGATGCTTCTGAGCCCGTGATACGACTTTCTTCGCCAGCTATTTTAAAATTGAATAATGACGACGGAGAGTAGATAATAATATATTGAAAGCAGATGCCGCTCTCAGAGTACCGACAAGACGACAAGTATTGGCCCCAGGGGACGAAAGCATCGGCTGTGGTTGAGTCCCCATGCGCTGGGTTTCACCTGCTCCTTGTTATCATTATCACAATCTAGTTAAATGCGTCTTTCACCCTCGTTAAACTCCTATCGCGTCGATCGTTACGTTTTTTGTGAGCCCATTTAACTACTCTTGCCACAACCTGGAGGCATCGACGTAAATTCAGTTTTTTGTTGTCAGGAGGCAACTTTGATGATATAAAAGTTATCCGATTACAAGCCGGATGAAAAGAACTCATTAACGTGAAGTAAATTTTCACACACGCACTTGCCTACAGAGGAATTCAGTGATATTCTTAAGCAGACCGCACACGATCAATATTATTGCCAATATCAGTATTGTCAATACAGCTATCAATACTCGAGTCAACCCTTTTCAATACTGCCCCACCGCACACGATCAATAATATTGAAAATAATTCAGTCAATAAATGTTCTCAGTTCCTTTTTCTGCCGCGAACGAGCAGGGTGATAGCTGCGTGGATTTTCTGGTTTTTTGGTGTTTACTGGTTTTACCTGAAATGGTCAACCGTAAAAAAAGCATGCATTGCCATAATTATGGCAATGGGAATGGAAAACCATCGAACAACAAGAAAACGCTGGATGAGGGAGTGGCTCAAGAAGAGAGAGGAGTACACTCATCTGGTTTTTTTTAAACAAATCAGCTCCACCGATGAAAATGACTACAAGAATTATTTCAGGATGGACGAAGACAGGTTCCAGAAGTTGCTCGGGTTGGTTCTACCATTTGTAAAACGAAATGATACGAACATGAGAGATTGTATCTCTGCTGATGAAAGATTGGCATTGACTGTCCGATATCTGGCTACCGGAAGTACTTTTGAAGACCTGAAGTTCTCAGTTATCATGTCGCCGAGAACCACAGGGGAATCGTCGTCAAAACTTGTGAAGCGCTGATATATGTATTAAAAGACTAAGTTTTTCATAGTCATGGTTATTTATTTAAGTTTAAAATTAAAATAAGGAGATTTGTTAACTTTAGCGAATTTCCATGATCATAGGGAGTAAAGTAGGTACCTACGCATTGAATGTAAAATGTGAAACCGAAAAACAACCTGTTGCTCAGACAACCTTCATCGCGTTTCGATTCGAGACGAACTGAGGGTCGATGAAAATATTGACGTTCACCCGCACACGGTCAATAATATTGACAATATCCCCTCCACTTTCCGATATTGACGACCGAAGAACAGAAAATCCGGATATCGTCAATATCCTCTTCAATATCGGCCTTCAATCTATTTTCGCGCCTGCACACGATCAATATTCTTGACAATACTTATGAATATTGACAATAATATTGATCGTGTGCGGTCTGCTTTATGCACATTCATTTCACTCGTTGACGGGTGAGTGGCGATGGACGAGTGAGTAATAATACGAGTACAAAACCGAACGTGTCCCTGCGGTACGAAAGCGAACAGGTACCTGTAAGGGGCAAGTTCTGACTTCCCCCTGCAGGGCTCTTTTGAGTGGTGAGCAAAATTACTCCCCCCCCCCGGGGGGGGGGAGGGGGGATCTTCCTCCTCTGCTTGCAGGGAAGAGAGAGAAGCGTAATCATATATGGAACGGCTCTCTTTAATGTTCAACCATTCCTTCGAAGGACTATGGACTATATGAGCAAGCTTTAGCTGAACAGAGATATCAGTTTTTGTACCAGCTGATCAGGGTGACTGCTGACCTTTCGTTCTTACCCAGCAGTCCCGCAGAGGCTCCATTGGTTTATTATTCTGTGAATAATACACCTATGTATTCGGTCAGCAAAAATGTGTGTAACTCGCACTCAAAATTTTTTTCTTTTCCGTTTCAAGGTGCGTAAGTAGATTCCAAAAATGCAATGTCCGTCCGCCGTCCGCCGTACGCCGTATCACGTGTACCGGCTTCATTTTCGGTCTAAAAAAATCGCTCTTTCGCACACATGCTCCATTTGGGCCCCAGTTGTGTTCCGAAACTTTGCAGCCCGATCGGAATATACCCAGGGGTGTTATGAGTGAAAATGTGTGTAAAAATAGGTACCTACTTTTTGCGCTTTAGCAACATGTTAGTAACATGAGCTTTTGAGGTATCGTTTTCCATATTTTTGGGACCAGAAGACCGAACATGAAGTCGATTTTGACCAAAGAGTGGAAAATTGAGGTTCTACAAAATGTTCAGCTCCCAAAATTGATTTTTCGTGAGTCAAAAACCTGGGAAGTCGTCTGAAATCACAATAAGTTTGTATAATAACACTAGAAAAAGTTTCAACACGTCGATCAAGACGACTAAATGGTACTATCAATTATCAAAGATAATTTGAAAAAAAAAAAAAAAAGGAGCCTACCTAGTTCGTGTTTTGGGGCCAAAATTGGTGGAAATCATCAGAAATAGCCATTTGAATTGTTTCACGTGGAAGAAACAATAAATAAACAGCCAACATTTCTGTAGGTAGGTCTGTCCAATAGAACAATAAACCCATGTGACAAGGACTTTGCAGCGTTTTTCATCTTCCGTCTCGTTGGTTGAGTAGGAAAGAAATTAGCCTCAGGGCCCGTCAGCCCACGCTGAAACTCGGGATTCGAGTCTATGGATAAATTGAAATTGACAATTCATTTTCTTTTTTTATCGAAGAAGATACCAGAATAGTTCATTATTGAAATTTGAGCGAAGAGGGTCTTGAGGGTGGATGGCGGTGGTGGGGGCTATCTGTGAACAGAAACTCATAAAGGAGCTTTCTTCAGGCGAGGACTCTGTCAATGTTTGATCGGCTATCAGCAGATTATTAATTCTTCCACCGTGCACGCCTTCACCCAATACTGGTAGTAACTTTGGAAATTTAATTTCACTCGATTGGCCTTGCCCCTTTCGAAAACGTTATGAAAGAGGATATTATGAGCGGAAGGACGATGTGAAACGGTGGTCTGGTGCGTAATGGAGGGGGGGGGGGGGAGGGATGAAAGAAGCTGCTAAATTAATTCCGAAGACCTTCGAACCAGGGTTTGAGGAAGTAGGGTATAAGAGGGAAGGTTCAAGAAAGCTCCGTGGAAAGGCGATGAAGGGGGGTACATTTCAGGAAATTAAATTTGTGTTAGAGGGGCGTGTTAATCGGGTGTTGTCCTGCTGGTGACAAATCTCACAGGCAAAAGGGGTGTCTGGGGACCTCCTGCGACGTTCCAACCTGTTTGTGTTGCTTCCTGCAGCTTCCCTCTGCTTAACCCAGAAATTCACCAACCTGGAACACACATCCATGAAGGAAATAGTTGAATCCCCTATGATATTATGAAAAAAAAAAAAAATAAAAAAACCACAGGCCGTTCCGCTGCAGTTTTTATCCGAAACAATTACTCTCTAATCCGCAGTCTTCCGTTTCACGTCCCGGAAGGTCTATATCCAGCGCCCTGTAAGGGCAAGTATTTTTGCAGGGGAAATATATGAAGAATGAAGACAATAATCATGACAAAGGTTGGTGCAGTTTGACTGGGTGACATACCTATTATATTTATTGCAGTAGCAATTTAACACTAAACCGTTCGTCACGACGCTTCCCTGAGGTGATGTTTTTGTTACAGCTTACTAGCACCACCGGGCAGTGTGCATTACAGATGCTCTGTACTCCTGGCGACTCATATATCCTATGTAATATATTATATTTTTATAAAGTATTTCAACCTCCGGAACACGTGACGGTAACTACAGAGGAGCAAGTTTCTGAAAAGAGAAATATCACCAGAGCCTACGAGCCTATGTACTTTAGCTGGCGCATTTCCCAGAGCTGCTTGATGGTCATAGAGACAAAGGAGGTTTGGACGCCCAAGGAGAATTTCAAATGAAGGTATCCGGTTGGCTCAGTGTAAATAGAGATCAACATCAAGTGAACTTGGCAGTGGTGAAGCAGTAGGTAAATGTAGAATTAGAATTAGAATTAGAATTTCTTCATTTCCACATTTAAGGGCTCAGGGCCCCATATTAAAACTGTACACATAAATAAAATATTATAACAATTTCAGATGGCATTACAATAGTAAAATATTTTTGTTTTGTTTTAGGTAAACGTTACTATACATACCGTTCCTAAATTAAAATTCCAGTTCATCAAGTCAGTACCTATACCTAAAATTATTCTTTGCATCCTCATAATATGAGAAAAATCGGTCTTTCTCATGATATTTTAGACGTACCTACACGGAGGAACGTTTTCTCCCCGAATGTAATTTATGGCGATCCAGGATCCAGCTGGGCCTCTTCATCTTGATGTGACTCATACGGTATACATCCAGACCAGATATCATTTTGCTAGGGAACAGCTGACTATAATCACGTATGGCTTTATGAGATCGAGTTTGTTGTTCCGTGATATTATTTTTGCATTTGAAAAGGAATAGTTATTTTGATAGTTTTTATTGATAGTTTTTTGATAGTTTTAGCGAATTTTCAAAGAAAATGAAGCTATTGCAATGGCTTCGAAATTTAAATAATATAAATTTTTGGAAATTTTCTTCATAGAAATCCGTTTCAGACCATTCTAAAACGATTCCTGAAATTTAACACTTTTTTATATGTATATATATATATATTATATGTGTCACTCCAGACGATAACTCTCGATAGAATTGAGATAAACAGCTCAAATTTGCACAAAAAATCTATCTTGGCAATCGAAAGGCTAAGTTCGAAGATGGGCGAAATTGGCCTACTCTAAGGAGGGTTTTGGCGCATTTAAAGTGCGCAAAAATTACCCAAAAATCCCCAAAATGTTATTTTCCAACAAGTGACCCCTCATTTTAAAGGTTTTTGCACGCTGAACACGATGGTGGAATCGGATTTTAGATATCTTGATCCGTTCTCAAATTAGAGCATTTAAAGTGCGCAAAAATTACCCAAAAATCCCCAAAATGTTATTTTCTAACAAGTGACCCCTCATTTTAAAGGTATTTGCACGCTGAACACGATGGTGAAATCGGATTTTAGATATCTAAATCCGTTCTTAAATTAGAGCATTTAAAGTGCGCAAAAATTACCCAAAACTAGGATAATCTTTAAACTCTTACCCCCCCCCCCCCCCCACCCCCTTAGAGTGGTCAGATTGAAAAATGTGAGAAGTATTAATTGAAGACGAGAGTTCGAAGCAAAAAAGGGGGAAGCAAACGATTAGTACAACTCCTTGAATTTCCCATTTGACATAAATATAATTGTTATGATACCTTCATAGATAGACAAGTACCGGCCCACGTATTACTAGAAGGAAGACGAAAGAAAAAATCTATTTCAAATTATTCAATTTAGGTACTAACAGTAGGAGGAAGAAGTTTTCCTTTATTCAAAACCATAGCCATTAATTCGAATATTTCTTTGAAAATTCGCTCATTAAGTCATGCTGCATGACTGGTTTTTTTATTGATAGGTACCTTCTTTTAGCGAATTTTCGAAGAAAAGGAAGCTATTGTTCTCGGTCCAAAATTTTTAAAACTCGAATTTCCGAAAGATTTTTATACCAAAATCCGTTTCAAATATATAAATATATATTTATATATTTATATATGTATGTGTCATTCCAGACGATAACTCTCGAAAGAATTGAGATAAAAAGTTCAAATTTGCACGAAAAATCTGTCTTGGCAATCGACAGGCTAAGTTCGTAGATGGGCAGAATTGGGTTACTCTAAGGGGGAGTTTTGGGGAGTTTTAGGGGGGGAAAATTACCCATAAATTCCCAAAATGAAACATTCTGACAAGTGACACCTCATTTTAAAGGTTTTTGTACGCTGAACACGATGGTGAAATCAGAATTGCGATATCTCATTCCGTTCTCAAACTGGAGCACTTTGAAGATGAAGGAACGTGGTTATTTCTTGATATGTTCTTCCTGGTTCGTCTGCTCTAATCTGATAACGGAATGGGATATCGCAATTCTGACTTCACCATCGTGTTCAGCGTTGGAAAATCTACAAACCGAGGTGTTACTCGGCAAAAAATGGAACAAAAAATTTGTTACGTATCCAATACCTAGGTACCTACTCTTCTGGTATTCAAAACATTTTTGATTTCCCCCTCCTCCCCCTTCCACCCCTAATTTTACTTTGCGTAAAACTACTCCTGTTTTAATTTTGTATAAATTAATTTTCAGAAAATTTTAGGCGGAGGAGGAAGATGCCGAAAACTTCGAAAATTCGCTCTTATAGCCATGCTGCATGACTGTGGTCTTTTTAAACCTATTGTTGATAGGTCCAAGTTTGTTGTTCGCCGCCAAATGCGTGTAAAATATAAAGCGTTGCGTCATAATTTGCAGCGTTTGTATTACAGTTAATAATCCAGCAGTCCGAAACGTACGAAACTATTTTGAACAAAAATGGACCAAAGCGTTCGAAATATTTTGACTCGAGATGGCCAAAATAAAATATACTGGAACAACAATATTGATGCATACTACAGTAACGTTCGTGCCTAACGAGGAGGGGAGTTGAGAATAGCTCAAACGTTCCACCTATCTAGGAAGCAAAGGACCATATTTATTATGTATTTGAATGAAGCGATCCTCATATATCTTCATACTGACAAAGGAGCAAACCTTCATCGTCGAAACTTCGCTTGTTGAGAGCAAATACTACGTAGAGCCTTCCTTTACCAATTTAGTATCCGGTCAATGCTTCGTCCATCCCTCAGGTAAACCGACATACGAATAGGTAACATAAAACGGTTTGCTCTCAGAACCCTCCCATATTTCCTTTCAAGTAGTGTAAAAGCATTAGGCCATAATTTTCAATTATTATTCAATTCAATTTGGGCGCAAAACTCTCGAGTTGGAGCATTAAGTTTCCAGTCAAACTTTCGACCAGGCCCCTCAAGCGTATTTCACGCATGAGTGCCCCAAATTTCATTAACGGCACAACAATTAAGTAGGAAGGCCTCTTCTTTCCTCTCTCTCTCTCCAACTCTTGCCCATCTTCTTTGTCTTTGGTTGGTTCATAATTTCGCGAGCTGAGTAGAAGTTTTTTCTCGTCGGTTCCCTTCAAACTCATTATTTAATCATTTATAGGGCGAACCGCCTTACCACAAATACTGAGAAGTTAGGCCAAAATACTTTTGAATGGACCGGGGCAGCTATAAACACTCCATTCCATTCCTCCTTGGGTTACGGGTTACAGCGGTATGGTAATCATAATCATACATTTATGGGTGGTACGAGGTCAAATACAGACCGTCGAACAAAATGCCCACCAGTTTGGATCTCGATAGAATCGCAGCTTATTTGCTTCAAAGGTAGGTAGGTAGGTGTACCTTTGCAAAAAAATGTGAATTCTAGGGAATCGCGATCAAAGTTTTTTCACTTGCTTTTTCGCATCTGAATCTCCTTAAATCTCCTAAACTCGGTCCTTACCCTAGTATTTTTTGTCTGTAGGACCACCCTAGCCACCCGTAACAAAAAAAAAGTATTTTTGTCCATTATCCAGGCCATAAATGCCGTAATTAACTCAAAAATTGCAGATGTTACGTTATTCTGCGAACTATATTTGCATTTTTTGAATTGTGACAATTGCTAACAGCATAATTGTTAAACAAATCAGTCCTTTTTTGCTGTTGTTGCTACTTTCGGAAATTGTATTTCCTATTGTTGATATAGCTTGGTGTGTTTGAAATAAGACACATTAGTATGAACAAGGTATATAACGTCATATTTGGTACTTTTTCCACATTTTAATTCGAACAAAGGAACAAAGAAAAGTTTTGTTTAACAACCATTTTCGTTTCTGAACTTGTATGATATAGGTAGATCATCAAATGACACACCTAGTTAGGTAGAATTAGAACACGATCTGATTATTAAACTTAGCGATAACTTTCAAATACGTACCTAAGATAACAATGAGATCATGACTGTTTAACACTCCATAAAATATCACGCCTTTCAGACTTATATATATTTTTTCCTTAAAGTCAAGTTCTGAATTTAAACTTCTATAAATCACTGACTATTAGGTAAACATCACACTCATAAACTAGACTAGGTGAAAATCAGTCATGCAAAAAATTAACAGGCAGACTGTTCCGAACCACAAGAATCAAAGAATAATTATAAAATCATTATAAAACATTATTATAGGAAAATAAAGTAGCTTCCAAAATTGAATCCTATGTTTTAATTAGCACATAAGTTGACCAATTTGAAAAAAAAACGACCACCTCACTGCCCGATGGCCGGAACTCAACTGAGTTGTCACGTTCTTCCACGAACAGAACTGAACTTCCCCCCCTAATCGGATAACGTATCATCAGCGCTTAAGCGTAAACAAAACGAACTACGATAATCACCGTCTTCTACATACATTCTGGACGCCTTCCTGCGTTATTAGCCGTCGATAACTCAAAAATCGAAAATTTTGAGTTGTGACGTTCTTCTACGACGGGTGCGGATAATGGGGTATGCGCGCCTATTTATGTTATTTTTACGTTTTAATGAAAGAGATTCCATCTCGAGAATTTTGAGACCAACCGCAGTGTCCTGCTATAAGTGGTTCTTTTTCTATGATTTTTCAAAGATTCCAGAAGTTCTGACGTCACTGCACCCCTCTCGCTCGGGCGGGACCCCCCTGCTCACAGTGATGTCAGAAATTCTGGAAACTGAAAAACCATAGAAAAACCTATTTGGTTGGTTTGAATGGAATCTAGTTTCATTTAAAAAAATATATATAAACCGCTTTTGTGACCCACGCCCATACCTCATTCAAATAATTATTTTATGAAACTTGAAAATTATAGATTAATTAATATTATTATACACCCTGTATAATAATATAATAATTAATTAATCTATAATTTTCAATTTTCGATAATTTATATTTTCAATTAGGTACCTAATAAAAAACTATACCTAATTTATATTTATATAATTTATATTTAAACTATAATATTAAACTATAAACTATAATTAAACTATTAAACTATAATTAAACTATAATTTATATTTTTTATATATTTTCAATTAATCTATAATTTATAATTTTCATACACCCTGTATAATAATATAGGTAATACTTAATTAATCTATAATTTTCAAGTTTAATTAAGCACCACCCTGGTGCATAATTATTGGCCGTAACAGTCAAAAAGCCGTGTTACGTCGAATTTTGCACCACTGTGTGTTTCAAGCTGGTGGTGCATTATTTGACGCTACATAGCAGGAAAGTTCTAAAACTTATTGGGGGGGGGGTGAATATTTTAAAGCTTCCCTTCTATGCTGCGGCCAATTATGCACCACCCTGTATTATCTTGAAACTTGGCGGCCAGCACAATAAATTAAACTCACTTGAGAAAAATATAAGAGAAATGGAGCTCCATCAGTAAGTTCCTCCCACTGTTGCCTCCTGCGCTATGTACGGTAGAGGGAAAATTGTGCGTGTTTAAATGTAGGTATAGATGCAAGGAAAATATTTGGATCGTTTTTGGATACCTTAAAAGACTGGCATTTGTTAACTTATCTGGTATTTGTTGGTCGCTGGTGACAATGCACTTGGCTGCCATACGTGGGGAAGTGGGGTAAAAATGAGTTTCAGCCTGAAGCTACTCTAATTTTATTTTCAGCTCTAACAGAGTGAAATGTACTATGGAATTTCCGCTTACTGCAATCATATGACGTGACAACTTGGAGACAAGAGTTGTTTGATTGTTGCCTTTCATGAATTTAGATAGCTGGATGTGATCAAAATTACAACAAATTCCTCAACAGTGCTCAACTCACTAAAATTTATAACATGGACTTCTGGTGAGTGGTTGCTGCTAGCCGTTCTGGTGTAGGTGCCACTTGGCAGGGCTATGTTTGTAAGATCGATATATTTTCATGTTCTCGGGGGTAAATACTGAATGTAATGGTGGAGTATGTGTCCGCTGACTCGTTCGTCCTTGGGAATAGGGTGTTCCATAGTTTAGGACACAATCAACAATCTAACTTTGTATTTCAACATTATGACCCATCTTACTAAAATGACACTACCTACTAAACAACGTGGGTCTCAGTTTCATTCACTTGTGAACTATTATACTGAACTTTCGTGTTAGCTTGTGATATGAACCCAAAATATGGTAGAAAGCTCAAAGACTACTTTGTAAACAGCTAGGTACACTTATAATCCTTGAAATACTTCGTACAAGGCCTACCTATTTAGTAATTCAGAATTTTGGATAATCTGGTGTCTTCATCGGAGGTGAGGGATGGTGGAGTTACCTATTTCCTTTCCAATACCTACTGCATGGCTTTGTTGTCTTTGGGATCTTACCAGATTAGCAGTTAAGATTTATGCTCAAACCACAACCAGTTAGATCTCAACTCCGGTGAATCCTTTTGCAGAGGAATGAACATGAATTTTTTCAAGAAAGTGATGACATTTTTTTCTATAATATGGAACGCTATTCTGTGGAGAAGAACAGTGAAAGATAAGAAGTCCAAATCAGTGGATAAGGGGGCCACAGAAAAGAAAGTCCCGTGTGAAACGGAGCGACTGGAGGTGGAAGAGGTCACAGTATTATTATTAACAAGTTTGGGCTTATAGTAGTTCATGTGTTGAATAAGTACGTGCATGTGGTGTGAATGTGAATACGTTTGCAACATAAATTATTTAATGCGTGAGTGTATTAGCAAATAGAATCAAATTCAAACGTTTTTCAACTTCACTCATGTTTACATTGCAGGAAGCTGGAAAAGCTTTTGTTAACGTTCCGCTTGTCACTCCAGGCGTTGAGGTTTTTCCGTTCGGAGTGGACTTGGAGATTAATCTCCATGACCCCGCGATCGTCCAGGGTGTGTCAGAGCTGTCCTCGCAAATTGCAGCTCAAACTTCAAGTAATTAATTGTTGTTATGAAAGATGGTTATCATCATTGAATTCTTAAATGTGGTAGGTACCCAGTGCCAGTCCGCATAGTTTTTATTATGGCTTCGTGGCATGAGCATGGCCACGAAGGAGGTATAGAAGGAACACTAGTATAGGTTCTTGCAATATTTTGAAATGGTAACTGGAGTACCAGATCATTTTGAATGATCCCGAACAATGCATTGCAACAATGCCAACTTTAACCCCCTTGCATCATTGTACGGTACTTGTCAGTTATACGTCCCCGGGGGTCGTATCAACTATCGAAACTGCCGATTTCAGGAATCGATTATCGATTATCACGTCGGGAAAAACGGCGCGGGTATTTCGATGGTTAGTCACGGAATATAGCGATTGTTTCGATAGTTGTCACGACCCCGGGGGACGTACCTTTGACAGACAAGAACCTATTCTGAACTGTGACTAACTATCTGGATGAGGCTCATTTAAGTATCTTTATGTTGTGGGTGGTGTTGTAGGTAATTCCTCGCTTAGAGACAATTATTCATCATAATTAATCTGGAATGCTGTTACAGTGGTTAATCAGATCAACGAACTAAATCACTCGCGACGAAATCGTGGAAACCCATTTCAAAGAAAAACGGAGTTATTGAAAAAATAGTCTATTTCCACTAATACACGAAAAACGCAAAAAACAGTGTTTTTGCGTTTTTCGTGTATTAGTGGAAATCGACTATTTTTTCAATAACTCCGTTTTTCTTTTAATCAGATCAACGTAGTTCAATGCAGTTTTTCATTCATCATTAAATTATGCACCCTCCCCTTCCCCCAGCCACCATCATGAATGTTAATTCATATATCAATAGAGCACATTAATGATTCGCCCAAAGTTATTTCAATAATCTCTTTCCAGATTTTGTCGGTATTGATACCAATTTGCTGCTGGCAGATGCGGCACAGACTGCACGAAAAGCGCAAAGCAATCTCACTGATTCGAACGATGGTTACGAGCGTGATGAACTGTTGAACGACAACCCTTTGCCTCTAGCGGAAGGTAGCGTATTGTCAGAAATAGACGACTTACTCGTGGATAAAGACTCTGACGCTGATATTGTAAGTGGTTACACTGACCTTTTATGTAGCAAAAACGCTCCGATAGTGGAGGCAGTGATCTTACACCCACCTGTGGTTTCTTTTGAAAAATTGAAAGATGAATCCGCGGACGATTTAATAGAACCTGTGAAACTTGACTGTGAAGAATTCACTGTCCCAGTTCGAAGCGAAACTATCAGTGCTACCATCAACAGCGATTCCCACGAATTACCGCCATTGTCATCAAGAATCTCGAACAGTGAAATTGAAGATCACAACTCCGATTTGCAATCCACTGAGCAGGACATTGAAGTCTCTCAGGATGTAGAGAAAACTGATTCTTGCACTTACATCAGTTATAACAAACTCACTACTCAACATGAACCGGGAGGGTTAACCGAACCGCTACCCCAGGGAGTGATGTCACCGCTCGAAGAACTTGAAGAAGAAGAAATGGAGGTTCGCCAGATTGATATAAGTGCTGTTTCCGACAAGGTGATGAGCAGTGATGGGGATTATGTGCTTCAACGTGATGTTCTAATACAAGAAAAACTCGAAGGGAAAAATTGTCAAGAGTTGTTTGCTGATGATGACAACTGGAACTTCCTAGAGGCAAAAAAAGATGAAGAAGAAACCAAACGAGACCACGATATCACAGACACTACACTTGATACTCCAGCTATCGTTATTCCAGGAGTAACAACTAGTACAGCGGATTTTAGTTCCATAGATATTCTTCTCAATCAAGAAGATCGAATCGCTCATTCCAATTCAGCGTGTAATGAAGTTCAAACGTCAATTTCTTCAGTTAAGCTGTCTGATAATGGTAAATATGGCGAGTCTTCATCAGATTTACTAACTTCCGACCATTCAACAAACTACGTGGTGAGGTCGGATTCATTGGTGAATTTTTTGCCCAACACCCGTTTCCACGAAGAGCGAGAATCACCGTTGAATGTTTCTGAGAATGCTGAATTGACTGACGATACAGTTTGGATTGAAGAAAATTGCATTATATCTGAGCCCGTGTACAATGGAGCATCTGCAACAATAAACGATAACGCAGAACAAAGCTGTTTGGAAGAAATAATGTGCACTTCTACTGGGATTCTAAAACTGTCTGATAGCTGTGGGAACGATACGCGTCATAATTCACACGATCCTTCTATTAAGTTGGAAGACAAGCCTGCACCCGGAAATAACAATGAAGAGAAGGATGATGAAACGCCAATCTCAGCAAATGATATACGTTTACCAGGAGTTTTTCGATGTGACATTCGTGGTGTCGTTTCTGATTTAGGAAATAGGGCAGGTGTTTTCGGTCATGCTGCCCAGGCTGAACCGGCACACCAGAGTGACCCTGTTAATTTCCAAACCAAGACTCAAGATCTCGGTAAAAATACGAAGGAACTGGGGCACAAGAACCACGCAAGAGAAGAAAGTAACGAGCACAGCTCGACGAAAAGCGAAAACGATACACTGGAAAATATAGATGAACTATCTTACGATGTGAACGTGAATACTCACGGAGAAGATTTGTTTCCAGACAGTTTGAATTCTTCAGGTAGGAGGGAATTTGAAATGGATCCAGTGGTAGTTTTGAGACGAATACGCTCTCTAGGACACGAGGAATCAGCTCGTACGGGTTCAAATGTACCTTCGTTAACAAAAAGTGAAGTTTATTTTCAAGGTAGCGGTGGTAACAGTTCTGGCCATTTGAATAGCAACATCAGATCAAACGGCAGGCAGCGCCTACAGGACCATAGTCCTATGAAAGGCTTTGATGTTTCTCAGATGCAGAGCTCACATGTTTCACAGAATCAACCAAATTTTAGCTTTCCAGTTGAGTTTTCGCCTCCAATCATCCCTGCTGAATACAATACGGGTAACATTGCAATGCCAGCTCCATCTTTTGATGTCAGTAATGTTAGTTTGGACACTAGTATACCTTTGGTGACCGTCGGTAAAACGAACTATTATGAAACATCAAAGTGGCAGCAGACTGTTCCATGTACTGCACAAGATGACGCTGCACCAGTCAACTTTGACACAACTAGCTTGCGATTTTTCTCGAAAAACGGAAGTTTTTTGTATACTCATATGGGACCTGAAAACAGAACGATAAATGAAGGATCAGAAAATTACGGCAGCAAGGTTAGCAACGAATTTTATCCGTTTATCGACGGTTCATCGTATTTATTTGGGATTCCCGATGAGATAAGGAAGGAAGAATATTTCAACCCTTGCGTTGGAGCAGCCCCTTCGAGCAGAGGTCAAAGTAAACCCGCCGAAAACTTGAAATTCGAAAAACTGAAAGTGCTGGAGGGCTACAAACGCGATGAACCGAATAATTTCATGACCAAAAGTGAGCAAAACTATTCGATGACTCAACGCCCAGTGCCGCATGATTTGTTTCCAATCGCTGAAGGGGTGGAGTCCAACTATGTAGACAGACGCTACCCCGGGAAGGTTCAAATTGAAAGCGAGCTTGTACAAATGGACATCCCGCAGTGCAGAGTGTGGAATGCCCCACATCAAATGTTACCTGTTGATACATCAACTCCTTACCATAACGGATTTGACTCAAACGAACACTATTCTGGTCTGGAAAACATTCAACCTCACCAAGTAGATTTCGTTCCTGTAGACTATCTTCAAAACACGGTGTACGAGAACGATCAAAATACTGTGTGCAGTACAGCTAATGGTTATGAGTTCATCAATCCGTACGGCGTTGGGGTGTTTCCTATGCTGAATATACCTTTCTGCTTGCCGGACCCTTCCTTTGTTGCGAGAGGACAGGTTCCTCCATTCGTTTTTCCTATAGGACCGTTGAATATGGCACAAGATGAAGGGCCTCCTGCCGATTTAGAGGCTGACGATCAAAATAGTCTATATCCTTCAACCCCTAACCCTTACTGGGTTGGCTTTCAATCGGAAGAAGACAGTCGAGCTCAAACTGATATTGCCATGAAAAACGAGTTGTCCTCAGCGGATATGAACAGGAACTACGCTCTGCCACAAATTTCTATCAACGAAACAGTTGGTGATGAAGAAGATATCCCCGACGAATGCCCTATACCAGATCCATACTTCCAACTAGCTGAAAACTCAAGTTTGCATTCAGTCAAAAGCAAAGCGGAGTCATTCAACGGGAGTTTGTTTTGTGAATCACTTAGGTCCATACTGAGTTCTCACAATGCAGAAAGCGACAATATTATGCCATCATTCAGTTGCAGCAGCGTTCGGTGCTACAATCCATCACTGGTGGTCCGATCCTGCGAAACGAGCTTGTCGAACGACTCACTTCCATCGATTATCGTTGAAGGAAGTTACAGCAAGAGCGTCGATGACGATTATCCGGCCAAAGAGAAATTTATGAATGACGTCAACACAGCTCTGAACGAGTCAATGATGGATCAGATGCAAGAAAATTTGGACGAGTGTCCTGCTAGTTTTATGGGACGTGGAGATTTTGAGGTAGAACTGGTGGAGACTGCAGACATAGTGCCTGAAGATATCGAGCGCACCCTACAGGGTATCATAGAAACCGATGTTGCGCTAGAGTTTGATAAAGGTGAATGTACGAGTCATAACGCTCGACCAGTTGAAATACGTGAACCAGAAGAGGTGGAGGACGTTGAAGAAAGTAACGTCAACGAGGTCTTAATTGGTATATTGGACTCTGTCATAGATAATGCGGTGAGAAATGAGGACAAGTGCACTTTTGACGGGGTTGATTGCGAGGAAGATGAATATCAATTCACAATATATGACGATAATGATGTTGAAACAGTGAATGTCTCTGCGGAAGTAGAGGAAAGCATCGTTGTCCAACACATGGTTCATTTGGAAGAAAATTGCGTGAATTGTGGTCATGCTGCACGATTACTTGTTGATGATATCGAAGGAGACATAGGAAATGGAGGTGAATGTGGTGATTCCAACGAAGTAGTCAGTATGGTTAGAGAGGAAGCGTTTAATGACGCAGATCTGAAAAATTTAGATGGCTGTGAAAATTTGGAAAATGATAATCAGGAAAATTGGGGTCTGAAAGAGACAGACCGATCTGCTAGAAACGAGATAGAAGGAGGTTCAGTTTGTGATGAAACTGAGGAGCAGGTTTCTAGCAATGTTGAAATATCTTCACTTGAGCAAAATATGAGGAAAAGTAAGAGGAATAGGCGTCGTAAGAAAAAGGGCGGGGAGTCAACGACGGAACCTGAAACGGTGATCGCTCCAGAGATCGGGATAGGGGACGGCTCGAAGCCCCAGGAAATTCTCAGGCTAGAAAAAGTACAGGAAAGTGCAAGTCAAGAAGTCGCTCACTTCGAACAGACCACGGAGATGCAAGGATCGGTTGAGGAAGCCAAAGCCGGTGAAGATGAAGATCAATGTAGGGAAGATCAAGATGGGGACCACGAAGAGCTCGAAGAATCTTTAGGGAATTCTTCTTACAATAGAAAAAGACGGAATAGACGGAAAAAACGAAAAAATTAAACTTAGAATAAAAATAACAAAAAATATATAAACAGATTTCAATATTCAATATTTTTCAATAGTGTTTTGTCACATGTGTGAAACCCAAAAAGAAAACTGTAGGAGAGAGTCGTTGGCTTGATCGGAAAATCCTACTTAATTAAATATAATATACCTTGGTGCAGAAAAACAACGACTTTTATTTATTGAAGAGGAATTTTACATGATATACTCGTAGACTGAGATTTGAATCTCAACTTATAGGATCTCGCCCTTCGTCGTTATTTCACATGAGCTAATGTAAATGATCCTCTGGAATCGGATAGATTGCACCTAATCTGATTATGTCCTGTCTGTTCCGTCCCTGGACATAATGAGCATGGATTAAGCAGGTTGCTATTTTATCAATCTTAAAAGTTTCGATGCTAAGAATTTTTGAAAATGTCTCTTTCGTTATGATTGCAGTCAAATTTATAGCATACGAAGAGCGCTATGAAAAATTCTTTAGCGGCTCTAGTTCATTATTTGTAGGCACTGCGTTTCATATTTCACAAAAATTTATAGATCACCGTGGGTTCTACGAGTCGCGCGACTTGCCCTACGAGTAATAAGAATGTATTACTCGTATTATGTAGGTAGTGTATGTTAAATCAAACTTATTCACAGACGTGTTTGCGGAGAAAACTAGATAAGACTTCAATGGGGAATTTACATGATCATTTTGGTTCATTATTTTCATTAATAAACCTTCGGAATCGAGTATTCAAAAATATATAGGTAACTTTTCAAAATTTGATGGTTCGCGTTTCAAGGTAGCTACCTAAGGAGAATGAGAAAATGAAATGAAAAACGCTGCAAATTATTACACAAGGGTTTATTATCTACCTGTATCGATGAAGGATAAGGCAAATAATAAACCGCTGCGTAATAATTTACCTGTATAGGTGCCCCTTGTACGTATAGTTTACCCTTGTACGTTGTGTAATAATTTACCGTTGTGCAATAATTTACCCAACAATACTTCAACGTTTGCTCAAGTTGCAAAAGCACCTATAAAAAAAACCCAAAAGATCCATCATTTTTCAAATGAGATAATATCACAAAAGAACCAACTCGACTTCATACAGCCATCCTTGATTATAATCAGGTGCTCCCTAGTGATGATATCCCAGCCGGATTTATACTGTTAGATTCACGATCGCGCTGACGAAGCTTTTCGGTAACACGAACGGCTGGTCGTACGATGCTCCGGATGATCTCAAAAATTCTTTAGTTCAACATCAATTTAAAAACGTAAAAAAACCATACCCTTCTATTGAAAGTTTTCGAGATACGGCGTTCTGAAAATGTCAACCCCTATTTTTCACCCCTTAGACATACAGATAGACAGTAACGCCGAGCTTCGAGGACAAACTAGACCTCAAACGGAACCTACAAATCAAATTTCATTAATTTCGGTTCATGGTAAGTAAGAAAAGTGCTAAGTACGGTGTACGGAGTACGGCGGACGGACAGCAATTTTTTTATTGCATTTTCGGATTCTACGTACCTTGAAACATAAACCATGAAATTTTGAGGGGGGGTTAAACATTTTGTGTCATGCTAGATTCCATAGGTTATTATTGAACATAATAAACCAAAATGTATGCCCGTCAGCCGTTCGCGTCACCTTCTTTAGGTACCATGAACCAAACTTAATGAAGACGATTCGTCGGTTGTGGTCTAGTTGGACCGCGAAGGGATGACAAATAGGGATTGAACATTTCTCAAAACGCCTTAGCCAGAAAACTTCCTATAGAAAAGTACCTATGGTTTTATGACGTTTTTAAACTAATTTCGAACTTGAGGATTTTTTGGGACCAGCCGGAACATACTACATAGGTACGACCAGCAGTTCGTTTACAGCAAGGCCCTGAAGTTTGAACGGAAAGTTTCGTCAACATGAATAATCATTCGGTACGAATACTCCACCCAGAAGCTCAGCGACCATAAGAGTTTCAAAAATGGCTGACTGGCCGAAAAACGGCGTGTTTCAGGAGTTGTAGCGTAGTGGTGGGAGGGGGGTTGGAAATGCGCATATTTAAGTAACTGTAGTTGCCGAATGTTAGAGTAAAATACTCCGACTCTGTTGGCCTATGTGTGTGCGCGTGCGTGGGTAGGTAGGTCTCTACTGCAAAAAACGACCTTACTACTTATGCACTCTTCTTGGTCATTCTAAAATGCTTTTTGAATTCTTAAAATTTGCCACAAAAAGTTGACAAGAAAAATTTATTTTCTCTAACTTTCCTCTTTGCTCAGCTACGTTATCACAGCCTCCGTCTGCCTCGGGGTCCTGCCCAAAGTGATATGAAACATCATATCATATTAATTAAGGTAGGTAGGTATATGGAGGGTCCAAAGAGATTATAATGGTATTTCGACATCACTTCAGCTACGCCCATCAAGGCTCGAGCGCCTTCTATGACGTCACTTCTACCATCCTTGTCTCAGAATGCCTGAAGGGTAATTTGAGCGGAAAATTGGCACTCAGGGGTTTCCTAGTACGTATGCTAAATCCAATTTGAGGCCGGAAAATACGAAATTTCGTCCCATGCTAAGTTCCCCATTGTGATTTCCAAAATAATGGTTTTTGGACGAGAAAGACTAGTAGGTATAATCCTACTATTCCTCACAGTATTGACCGTGGAATTTGATAATATTTATTGATGGATTGGAATCGATAGCCTCTAACCGTCCCGAATCAGATCGATATCGCAAGTTATAGAGCTCCACTTGAGCTTGTGGGGGTTTCTCCAAAAGCAAACCCGAACTTGAGGTTGTACTTCGTTAGCCTCAACAGGAGGTTGTGTTTCTCAACCTGAAATATTAGCGAGTTCCGTGAAGGCTCTCCAGGAGAGAGGAAAGTTCTCAGAAGGCGCTTACACCTTATATAATGCAAATTCGGCGATGGAGAAAAGAAAAGGAATCTCTGGGAAAAACGTGGAGTGCATTACGAGCCGTGTGTTTCCCTTATAAAATATTACGAGAACCTCCATGTTCCTCGTCACCCACTTGAAGCAACATTTTCGAAGACACAAACCCACTCTGCATCTCAGACAATTTTGCCGTGAATCTGGGAGACAGGTTGTCTAGTTTGTGATTCTTTCTACACTTTAGCCTGGTTTCTCTCTCCAGTAGTTTTTTGTTGGTTGTCTGCTACATGAACTGCACAGTTTGGTACAGTATAATAATGCTGGAAGTCTCATCGGATGACTATTATTTATCATCTACATTCTACATACCATTTTACAAAAATGCAACATGGCAATATCAAGTTATCAGTAAGTAGGAGTAAATGTGGATGGTGGGAGGGGGGGGGGGGGGATTTTACTTTGAACCAATCTTGTTCAGCACAATATTTTTCACAATATTGTGTTCAAAGCAAAATCCCCCCGTTTGGAGAACCCCCACAAGCTAAGTGGAGCTCTATAACTTGTTATATCGATTGATTCGGGACGGTTAGAGCAGTGGATTCCACTCCATCAATCAGTATCATCAGATTCCACGGATTCAATACTGTGAGGAATAGTAGGATTATACTAGTCTTTCTCGTCCAAAAACCATTATTTTGGAAATCACAATGGGGAACTTGCATGTGTCGAAATTTCGTATCTTCCGACCTCAAATTGGATTTAGCATACGTACTAGGAAACCCCTGAGTGTCAATTTTCCGCTCAAATTACCCTTCAGGCATTCTGAGACAAGGATGGTAGAAGAGACGTCATAGAAGGCGCTCGAGCCTTCATGGGCGTAACTAAATAGATGTTGAAATACCATTATAATCTCTTTGGCCCCTCCATATACCTACCTACCATAATCAATACTGATATGGTGTTTTCATATCACTGGTGGGACCCTCAGGCAGACGGAGGCTGTGATAACGTAGCTGAGCAAAGAGGAAAGTTAGAGAAAGTGAATTTTTCTTGTCAACTTTTTTGTGGCAAATTTTAAGAATTCAAAAACCATTTTAGAAGGACCAAGAAGAGTGCATAAGTAGTAAGGTCGTTTTTTGCAGTGGAGACCTACCTACCCACACACGCGCACACACAGACCCGACAAAAGTGCCACCAAAGTCGGAGTATTTGAAGCTCTCTAACATTCGGCAATTACAGTTACTTAAATATGCGCATTTTTCCAACCCCCCTCCCCCCACAATGATAAAGGCCATTATCATTGTGAAACGGCGTGAAATTAGCAAAGCATCCCAAGGGTGTTTCACATGGTGATTATTTTACCGTATAACATTTTATTTTGTCCTATCATCATTTATTTTGTAGGTATGTAGGTACCTATTATGTAGACACACAGCTGTTTAGATGTTTGCCAACTTTTATATAGGTACCTGCAGCGAATATCGCAGCAACTTTATTGGGGAAGGAACTCGTATGTAACCATCCTCTATTATACCCACCAGTAAGCTGTTAATTCAGAATAAATTACCAGGCGTGCAAGAAGTATTATTAATTTTTAGTAATGATTAATAGTAACCGAACCGCAAGGATAATGGCACATTCCTACCTTCACCGGTCTAATAAATGGCAGAAGCGATAATTTTCGAGAATCTGCAGCAATAAAGGGCGTTGTAATGCGGGCAAAACCCGGAAAACCGGGATGGGACCGCGGTCAGTTAGTCAAGCTGTTAATAGCTCTGCATGCCTTGTAACTTAGTTGCTTCGTGCCTTGTGACCCATCAGGGACAACGGGGAAAAGGTGCCCTATTTTAATTACTGAAAGAGCCAAGCGTTTTGGCGCTCGGCTTCCGGGTTTTCGCAATTACGGCGCCGCAGACTTGTCTATCCGTCTTGTCGCCTGGCGTTCGTAATAAAGAAGCCTGGACGGACGAGAACCGGTCTTTTGCGACGATCAGGGGTATGAAGATGTCACACAGGATGCGCTATGTTTGTGAGTGGTCCGCAACTTCTTTATAACACCAGCAAACTTGGAATTGGCATATATCACGGCTTGAAATAGCTATATTTTCCTAATTTTAGTAAACTGGGGGCCTATTTACCAAGCCAAAGAGACATCTCTTTTCGGGCCACCTCTCTCTTTTGGCAGAAGAGATTTTTATAGCATCCATGACAGGGTTATTCAATAACTTCTAAAAGTGAGAGTTTGCGGCCGTCTTGGCATTTTCGATCTCTTTCAGAGAGACACCTAATTAGGTGTCTTTTCTCGAAAGAGAGAGTCCCTTTCTCATTTTGATTTATTATTCTGTGAATAATACACCTACCTATGTATTCGGTCAGCAACAAATTTTTATAACACCCCCTCTAAATTTTATCTTTTCCGTTTCAAGGTGCGTAGATTCCAAAAATGCAATGTCCGTCCGCCGTCCGCCGTACGCCGTATACCGTATGCCGTACGCCGTCCGCCGTATCACGTGTACCGGCTTCATTTTCGGTCTAAAAAAGTCGTTCTTTCGCACACGTGCTCCATTTGGGCCCTAGTTGTGTCCCGAAACTTTTCAGCCCGATCGGAATATACCCAGGGGTGTTATGAGTGAAAATGTGTACAAAAATAGGTACTTTTTGTGCTTTAGTAATATGTTAGTAACATGAGCTTTTGAGGTATCGTTTTCTATGTTTTTGGGGACGAGAAGACCGAATATGAAGTCGATTTTGACCAAAGAGTGGAAAATTTAGGTTCTGCCAAAGGTTCAGCTGTCAAAATTGATTTTTTATGAGTCAAAAACCTGGAAAATCGTCTGAAATCACTATCAATTTGTATAATAACACTAGAAAAAGTGTCAACACGTGGATCAAGACGATTAAATGGCACTACCAATGATCAAAGATAATTTAAAAAAAAAAGAAAAATAGGAGCCTACCTACCTAATTTGTGTTTTGGGGGCCAAAATTGGTGGAAACCATCAGAAATAGCTATTTCAATTATTTCACATGAAAGAAACAAATAAATCTCAATGACAGCCAAAATTTCTGTAGGTATGTCCAATAGAATAATAAACCCATGAGACAAGGACTTTGCAGCGTTTTTCGTTTGTTTGACAGTGATCCTGTATCATCCTTTGTTCATCGGCTACCATACCGGACATGTTGATGTATGTTTTCATATCTAACCCTTTCACCCGTGGTGGGACGTATATGTCCCATCATGTTTTTGCACTTATGAACCTGCTGGGACACATTATGTCCCAGGAACTGAATCACCTACTGCTTTAATTTTCCAGTCGTTTTAGGGCCTATCGAACCTACAATCCTCATTAGGGAACACTACAGTGAGCATAAATCCATCATGCTTCTTCCAACATGTTAGGTAGGAAATGACGGTGGAACAGTAGGGTCCCACCTCAAACGCGCTGAAAAAACGGTGGGACTTTTGCCGACGTAAATAATCATTACCGGTTAGGCAGTGCAGAGTGAAGCTTGATTCTCAGCCGGGTTGAAAGGGTTTTACGTAAGTCGATTGGACCTACATTTTATCTATTCATGAGTAAAAACGTCTAAGTACGTACGGGTTGAGAGCTATTCAGTAAAATAGACGAACCTGGGAGACACTGGAAGAGACTTTTAAAATAGATAATATATTTTCAATATCTCTCTTTTAGTGCATAGGCCCCCTGAGCTGTGCAGAGTTTGGAGCTACCAACTCCTGACTGAAGGAAAATATCGAAATTATACTTCATATAATGATATCAATGTTATCTATGTCTTGTGACGGTATATGGGAATCCCGTCCATCTTGGATGCTGGCTCTTCCCGATCTTTTTGACACGCGGCTGAAGGGGCGGTTGATTCGGAAACGAATCATCAACTCCTGGAGGCAACGCGTTATAATCTAACCATTGTCTCCGGGGGCAGCTGTCACACTGCCTCCCTACCTTTCTAGAGGATGGAGAGGGGGAAACTACGCTGTATGGGCGGCGTAGTTAAACCCCTCATCCATTACATGGTAGCAGAGCGTGGTTGGTGGGTATGTGCTGGATTTTCCTCGGTACCCCCTCCACTTTTTGAGAGCTTTTCCAGAAGGAATAGCTCTGAGGTTTTCCAGAAGGAATCCTCTTTTTAATACCCCTTTGTTTATCAATATTAGTGGTGGGCGTTATTGCTACTTTTCCATAACGGTACGTTTCGTTAGTTATGAAAAAATAACCGTTATTTTTTTCTGCTACAAAATAACCGTTATTTCTTTTCTGCTACAACCTACAAATAGTCTGTTTCATTTTTTCAGTTACTTCCTACATGCTAGTTTTTTCCGTTTCTCGCTATTTTTCGGTCGTCAGGTTATTCCTAGCACACCACTTTTGGCGACAGTGTTTGAAAAATAGTAGTTTTGCTAGTTAAATTTAAATTGAACGTTAATTACTTTGATTCTTGTTTTGAACAAAATTTTGGGGTAAGACCTGTTCTAGTAAAAAAATCTTTTTTAATTTAGCGCCATGGCACTTCCACATTTTACGAAGTAATTTACTCTACTCCATTTTCTGTTGATATTAACATTGTACAATTCAAACATTCCCAGTCAAAAAATCCTTTGTTGCTTATGGATGTATTATTTTTATACCTCTTCAGCTCTTCACAAACTACCTACGAGTATCTATAACGCACTGAGTTTTTTGAAAATTATATTTATGTATAGTTTAAAAAGTCTCCTACGGTGTACACGAATATTATCGCAGTGATTCGTGAAGAAAACCTAGAGGGTAAAATATCATTTCTACCCGATAATTAGATTGTATAAATACGAGCAATGTCTTTTGTTCAATGCTAAGTTGCAAGTTGGTTATCCGACACACTGGTAGATACTAAAATTTCTACAAGCCATTCGTATAAAAATGAAGGCCGGTCAACTCTGGAATTGATGTTTACACCATCCCATTCTTTAACCCCTAAAATCTTTTAAACGCTATCCTACGTGCAATTTAATGTGGGATTCCCTATGTGGGCTAACCGATACTCCTCTAAGGTGAAGAAGGGAAAAAATCCATTATTTAGAAATTAATTAGAGAAGAAAAAATTTACTTCAGAGAATGAGTATAAAAAATAACACATTGTAAGTAATACTTACACATAGGTACTAGAAATAATTATAGAAAAAAACGTTACAAATTAGGTAGGTATTGGCTTAAGCAATGTTTTCCAATATTGCACAGCTTCAGTCTTGTTCAAATCTTAAATCACATTTGTTGGTACTGCCGGGAGTAGACTGAAAAACGGAAAAACTTTGAAACATTCACAAAATATTTGAGTACCTACCTACGTATACGGCCAGGAGATTGAAAAAGCAAAAACGGAAACAACGAAAAAACTGTCGAGTATCAAAATATCTGATGGCCGGGAGTACGGAAAATATAATGAAATAGAATAACCGAAAAGAAATCGAGAACCTTACCTGAGTAGGTACAGCCAGAAAAACGAGTTATCGCCTCACCATAACGCATAACCGAAAAAAAACAATAACCTGTAGGAAGCAAAATAACTAAATAACTGAAAAACTTCAGATAACCACCGTAACCGATGCGCTGACGCGATAACGTTTCGATTACAAAGACGAACATGATGAAGGATAACTGAAGTTTCTTCCATTGTCCAGTCTCGCCGTTATCAGCGGTAGACACAGGTTGGTTGTTTAGGGTAGCTACTCTAGCTTCAAAGGGAAAAAAAGGTCAGCTTGATCTTGATCATACTCGTAGATTAACGTATTTTTTGTTTACCACGTTTATGGGAATGACAATTTATTGTGAGGCTAGAATAGTCACAATATAGGTTTAGAAGCAAAACAAAATTTTAGGTGGTTTTATAACTGTTATTTTATAAATTGAATAACGGTTAGTTCGGTATTTCAAAATAACCGGTTATTCATAACAGTTTCTAGTTATGCGACCCACCTCTAATCAATATACACTTCGGCCATTGGATTTTCTATTTTTATCAAATCAACCTCATGATTATTATTACAATCAACCTCATGATTGCTATTAATAATATCAAACCTCATGATATTATTCTTAAGGCTGTTATGCCTGGCGTTCAACGCCTATTTTTGTAATTTTTCCCCTTGTTTTCCCAGTTGTTCCATCTTATGATGGGGGTTAATCACCCAGAGGTTGTTCAGATGAATTTTCCTGAACCAGAACCTCTGACAACTACTTTTTTCTTTCCTTTTTGTCCAAGTGCGCCAAGTGATATTTGATAGGAGCTAAGTTCTCCACCAGTAACAATTCTCAGTAGTACCGCTGTCAGCTTTGGAGTTTTTCAGATGAATCTTCCTGAATTAGAACTCCATACTACTTTCAGTCCCGTGTCTAACTTCACATACTTCTTCTTCAAAGAAGTATGTTTTTAAGGGGCGGAGTGTGACGGTATATGGGAATCCCGTCCATCTTGGATGCTGGCTCTTCCCGATCTTTTTGACACGCGGCTGAAGGGGCGGTTGATTCGCGGAAACGAATCATCAACTCCTGGAGGCAACGCGTTATAATCTAACCATTGTCTCCGGGGGCAGCTGTCACACTGCCTCCCTAGCTTTCTAGAGGATGGAGAGGGGGAAACTACGCTGTATGGGCGGCGTAGTTAAACCCCTCATCCATTACAGTCTACCTGGATAAGTATTTCAATAATGTACTTTTGGGAATCGATGGTCGTTATTTTACTAGACCCCAGCCGTAGACCGGTTTGATCCACATCACAGCGAGCCTTGCGGACCACCAAACTAGTGATGTTGATTGTATCGAATCGATACGACAATCGAATCGATCGATTTAAAACTGGTAGTTCGGTAGTACTCGCTCGAAAACAAACCTTATCAGTAATCCGTTATCATTTCGTTTCCCAGATTCCCAGTTGTTCTCCAGTATCCCCACATATCGCCCTTTATGAATATTTCATGATCCCCAGTATTGACTGTACTTATTAATTACTTTCTGAACCATCGTTCAGCTATTTAGTACTTAGCTGCTGTGCCAGTTTACAATGAGGGATCGGATTTACCTGTTTTGTGGTTTCCCTTGAAAGCATCGAGAACCCCGAGTTATGGTGCTTGCTATCAATCGTGAAAAAGTAAGTGCTATCGAATAGAGTCAATTCAATTAAATAATAGCCTTTATTCCAGTGCAGAATATATGTTTGTAAATATTAAGACTAGATTGAATGCTATTATTTTCAACTTTTCATTTGGGTATTTTCAAGTTTCTTATCAGTGTGATAACCTGCCACCTCCCGATGCCTAAACTTTTCTTCAGTAATGTAACGTAGGTTTTAACGTACATAATTATGTAACGAAACGTTTAAAGTAGG
This sequence comes from Leptopterna dolabrata, assembly GCA_954871275.1. Taxonomy (NCBI): domain Eukaryota; kingdom Metazoa; phylum Arthropoda; class Insecta; order Hemiptera; family Miridae; genus Leptopterna; species Leptopterna dolabrata. The sequence goes on from OX940980.1 coordinate 44,490,529, forward strand.
GGCCCTGATATGTTTCACTAAATTTTCCCAGAAAGCGAATTTGAGTCCTGACTTCTCTACTCCCCACTCGAGTTTGGTTGGTGAAATCTAAACAAGTAACCAATTGATAATTGTCACAAAACTACCATCCCCCATCTAACCAATGTTTATCAATTTATGTTACAGGCGCTGGTAGAAATCAACAGATGTTCCAGCCTTGGTTTCAGGCCAGGATGACGACATCGGTGCAGATATAATTATGTAATATACTATGGGAATATTTACCTACATAGCCATTCATTTTCTCTTATTTGATTAAAAATAACGTTTTCCTTTCAAGTTTATTGCATCTCATTGTTGTTCACTGATACTGAGTTTTTAATGTCGTTGTCACATCGTTTCATGCACAAAATGTGCGTTTTTTTGTTCGGTATTTTTTTTTTTTGTAGGTATTTGCCTACCAACTACTCTGTAATTGGCTCCACCGGTTGAAATTATAATAAATGAATAAATAGACTTTAATAAGTTCTAGTCATGCAGCATGATCCAACGATCGCGTTTGATGGTGGTAGGGGGGCATTTCCCAATGAACTCAAAACTTGACAGCTTCCTACAGTTTTTAAGTTGGAAAGATTTCAGCCATTTTTAGTCAGTTTTTTTTAGTTTTGTAGTTGAAATACAAAAATAGGCACCTGAATTTAATTTCTAAGTTTGAATAGCCTATTATACATGGCTTCCGTAAATTAACCACTCCTCACCGCTTTTAGATTATTACTTTCAGTAATGAACCTTTGGAATCTAGCATGAAAAAAAAGGGAAAAAAAGTAACAACCCCCCCCCCCCCCAAAATTTGATGGCCTCCATTTCAAGGTACGTAGAATCCGAAAATCTAATTAAAAAAAACACTGCAAATTATTACAAAACGGTTCATGATTTGCCTGTATCGATGCTCCTTCTGCGTAGATCACTGTTTTCTATGGTCAATACCCTCGAACTCCCCCAAGGAAAGCCCTAAATGGAGTACTGGAGCCGACCCGGGAATTGATGTTTCATAAAAATGCGCGGGACTCTATAATTCAGTCACTAATTCTTTGCAGTTATTCATGAAGCATAAGGTAAACAATAAACTGTTGTGTAATCATTTACCTTTGCTTAATAATTTACCGTTGTGTAATAATTTACCCAATAATACTGCTTTTAATCGACGTTGATTTCGGGCCTGCAGGGGATTGGTCTAACACCACAGAGAAGGCTGTCCTGGGAGGGTTCGCCCCCCAAACTGCCAGCCAGCTACAGCCAGGTACTTCTTGAGACGGGTATCTTCAGTTCTTATACCCCTTAAACATGGGCTTGGAACCGGCCTTGGCGGAGTTTGGTACCTTGGTACTTATAATAATCCTTGAAATAAATCATCAATTGTTTCCAAACTAGTTAGTTCATCGCGTCCGTTCCATGCTGTGTAATATTTAAATTTAGCTTACTCTTCAACTTAGACCACAGTACTAACATTGCAGGTACGTATTTTCATACGTGCATGGAGTTTATCGGTCAACTTGTAAAAGTGAACCAAAAAGTTTCATTCGTGCCGTTGGAAAGGGATTCAATCAGTAAGTATAAATTAATGTATCATTGAATGATTTATTCAAGTCGTAAATTTCCATTTCATTTATTCATTTACATAGTTGTTAAGTAAAACACGAAAAGAGTTGTGTTGTTGGTCAGCACACTTTTGTATATACAATATCTATAAAAGTACATAAATTAATGGGCCTCGAATCAATGACCCGCCTGGCCTTCCCCATTCAGACTCGAACATTCTGTAGGTATAGGGAAATTCGTTATGAACTGGGCTGTAAGAAATATTGTGAATTCGATACAATTTCGATTACCTGATCCTAACCGACTGTTAAGCGTTCACATGCTTAATAGTAAATAGTGAGTCTCTAAAAAAGTAACAACATTGGGTCATAATTTGAGTATAGGATTGATGATGAATATCTTGTAGAGTTAGTGTAAAAGGAAACGTTCTTAATAGTATTTGATGATACTCGAAAATGATAAAAGGTTGTTGTAAAATATTCAGTCACATTCTCTCGTCTCACAGATTTGATGACAAAGGTGAAGTGTAGGATTCCAAATTGAATTCACGACTGCAGAACTCGGAAGCGTACCTGTAGGAAACAACGAATAGAATTTGAATATTTATATGTATTGTTCCGCAGAATTCATTGTGATGTACGTAGTTTCAATGAGAACTCATTGAGGTACATATGAGTACTTGAGAGTTCAACCAGTGCGGCTATCTTGAGTGTCGTCTTAAATGGTAGCAGATGTACCACCACCTCTTCCCTCTGCTTTTGGATCCATTCCCAGTAAACGAGCTCAACTAGGATACGAGTGCCTCATTCACTTGAAATTTTAATATGCTAGGTATTTTAATGAGTCTAGCTGCGCTCGTTTATTGGGAATGAATCCAAAAGGGAAGGAGAGAGGTGTTGGTACAGCTGCTTCGACATGCAAAAACAAGTCTGATCATAATCACAAAATATTTAGTACTGCATTAGGCACTTACCTCACGTTCATCTAACCGACTCTTGAGCGTCTAAAATCTTGGCCATTTAGGTTTGGGAAAACGCGGATAAGTGTTCGAGGATGGGAGACGTTGGGGGTTTGGAGACCGTCGGACCCTCTAAAACAACAGAAAAATATTATGCATAATAAACAAATACCGTTCCCCTACCACCAGAATTGCTCATACAATGGATCATTATTCCAGGTACCTACAAACCTACGTATATGGAACAAAAAATGTGCCTTTTTCATTTTGGATAAAGACAGAATTGGGTTTCAGGTTGTTCCCAAGAACCTTCTGGAATACAACTACGAGTATACTGATGGCCCATAAATTGAAACACGTAGAGAATTCATCCTCAACGGTATTCATTAAAACTCGTATGTTGATTTACTTATTTATTTATTTTTTGACCTAAATTTTGCATTGTGCTCATTGAGGGAGCTTTTTTCTGGGTCGATGCTAAGATAATATTATTTGGAATAGTTCAATATGCATTTGGTTTCAGGTTTACAGGTTTCAGCTGTAAAGATCTGAATTCATTAGGTACAGAAAATGAACGACTAAAAGGTTGCTTGAAGCTTTGTACCGATCAATATACTGGTATTCGGTGAATTTGGTCCCTAAATGTCGTTGTTTCGGGATGTAAATTTATTGAGGAGCGGCAGCTTACGCATACATTTTCTGCGTGTAATGAACTTTTCAGTGAACTATGATTAGGATTATTTTATTACCTGCTTGTATGCATCAGGCCACTGTCCACCATTTTTAGGAAAGGTAGGGTTGACGCCTTGTGGCAGGGAGAATCCAGGTCCAGGTTTCCTTCTCATAGAAGAGGATCGATCTACAAAAGGTTCTGGCTCAGGGGACCGACGACCCCTCTAAAAAAAAGCGAAAAACACGTATATGAATATGATAATCTCAAGCTACACATCTTTGCTTTATTTTCATGATGAAAGAGTTGTGTTATCTCTCATAAATATTACAATAACACAAGCCGCATACACCGTGGGCGGTGCTTGCATAGCCCTTGTAACAATGTGTAGACCTCGACTTATTATCCTTGACCACAGAATTGGTATTTAAGCTGTAGCAAAGCAGCTGCTACTAGTGGATTGTACGTATAAAACATTTTTGATTTTTGGATCATTACCTGCTTGTACGCATCGGGCCACTGTCCACCGTTTTTGGGGAAAGTAGGGTTGACACCCGCAGGCAAGGCGTATCCACCACGCCTGCCTCCTCGATCTACGAAAGGTTCAGGGGATCGACGATCTCTCTTAACAAAACAAACAAGGAATGGGATGTTAATAATATTATGGGTATGTTTAACCCTGATAAAATAGGAAGATCCCCTCGCCGTGCTAATGTCTTTCTCCAAACTCATGATCTATACACCCCGCTAATCTGTATGATTCCAATATGTACTGCTGATAATTTGACTTGCTGCAGTTCCGCTTGAGTCGGTGGTAGGTACGTATCATACTTTGCTATCCCAACAATTTTAAAAACATTACCCGTTCTTCAGACAAACCAAACAGTCCCATTGTGATTTTAACCCTCACTTCAACACTCCATTCCCCGAACATAGAATATAATGAATATTATAAATTCAACGAGCCCTTCAAACCGTTTCTCTTCATCGAACACCAATCGAGTACCAATTGACTATTTATTATAATCAGTGAATATATGCTGAACTATTAAAATTCTTCGATAAACATCCAAATCACCACACTTGTGCCTAGTTTTGATTTAAAAAAATAACAGAGTATACTTAGAGAACAAATTCAGAAAGCATGATTTCTAATCATTAGTCGATTTCGTCTGCAACAATAAAATAATGTTTCATCAGTTGGGTACCCAGGTAGGTCTTCAACATTCAATCACAAATTGATCAACACCTCCTTACTTAGCTAGTTTTATTAAAACATTTTTCAAAGCCACAGTACCAGTCTTCTTGCAGGTTCGGACTTCGGCCAAATTTTTCTGAATGCCATAAATTGCTTAACATACCGAACTCCAAGATAACTTCCGCACTCTCATACTAATATGGGATGAGTTTGAATGGACAAATTTTGCTTTGACAAAACTTATTTGTGAGACAAATAGTGTGCGAATTTATACCTGTGCGTATTGTAGGAACTGTTCGCTCTTCTATCAATTTGAGAATGCAACAATGTTCCGCTACTTCATTACCTAATTTTAATAAGATCAACATTAATCAACTGATTAGAGGTTGCAAACCAATCCCAAGACTGAAGGCTAAAGAAGAAGAATTGGTATCGAAATTCATGTATTCTGTTAGATATTTAAATTATTTAGTTAGGTTGTGTGGTTGTTAAGTATTTACCTGCAGGTCAGCATCGTACACTCCGGTCTCAGGTTCTAGTTCGAAGGCGGCCACCATACCCAGACAAGGTAGAAGTAGAGTTAATACTAGCATGTTTGAATGAATAATACTCTTACTCTCTGCTAAAGTGAATACTTGAAACAGTTGTTTCTAAGACGCTAGGTTGGAAGCTAAAGAGTGAATGGTAATGAGAGAAGGAAACGATGCCTTTTATATGAAAGAAGACGGGAGCAGAGCGGGATTCCCTCGGCGTCTGTGAAACCCGGGCCGAGCGACGGCTTCTCGAATCAGAAAAAGGTGGTTCACAGGGTCGAGGGAGATCGACGGCGAGGTGGCCTGCGGATTATTGATCAACAACGCTACTACTTTTGGTATATTATTTTTAATAATGAACCGTTGGAATCGAGCATGAAAAAAAACCCACTTTAACCCCCCCTCAAAATTTGATGGTTTACGTTTCAAGGTAATTGTAGAATCCGAAAAAGTAATAAAAACGCTGCAAATTATTGCACAACGGTTTATTATTTTCCTGCATAGACGGCCTCCTGCTTATATCACTGTTTTCTCTGATCAGTACCCTCGAGCTCCCCCCAGATACTACTAGGTACTAACCTCCGGAGGGTCTGCGATCAACATAATATGTATAGACGATCTACATATTATATAGACGGGTTATCTATACAGAGAGCTGTGAGTAGTATATAAAATGGGTCTTCTGGCCCGATTTTGAGATGAGGCCTCTGGCCCCGATTGTTGAGCTGGGGCTACTGGCCCGACCGTCGAGCTGGGGTTTCTAGCCCGTCAACTGAAAGCGAGGCATTGGGTGTCGGGAACCAAACTCTGAATTTTCAAGCTTGAGAAAAAAAGAAAAATGAAAAATGAAAAATGGGGGGAAAAAAAAATGAAAAAATAAAATAAAAATGAAACAGGTGAGAGAAAATTTTTGTTTGAGATCGCGCGAAAAAACCTTGATGGCAAGGTGTGGTTGATTGATTGAATCTCGCAGCGAGCTTTTATTTCAAAATAATCTGGATCCCAGTTTCTCCCGTGACGGTAGAATTAAAACCCACTCGAGCTCCTTGTCCAGCGGTCCAGACGTGCTTATCGACTTCCTGAGTGATCACTTAGTCATCAAAAAAACGCAGCAGGACCAGTGAGTTGCAAAGAGCGGTACAGATCGGATCGGATAGACATTTATAAGCGTGCTAGTGTCCTTTTCAATCATCAAGTAGGTACCTACATATTATCAGTTAGTTCGAACAAACGGTTTATGCACGGGAGTGAACAACAAAGTGGTTTTTAGTGCAAATTAAAGGTTCATGGATGGATTACCACGTCACAAGGTAAGGTTTAAACAGTTTACCCCTCCCACCACACACAGCTTGTTCCTGATTGGTTCATAATGACGTCACTTTCTATCATGATTATTGCTTGATGTTGATTGGCTAATAGTGACGTCACTATTGCTTGATGCTGATTGGCCAATCAGTAAACCGTCGAGTTTCGCCAGGGTAAAGAACAGCACGTCTCGGTATCAAACAGTATTGTTCGGACCGTCGAGTTTCGCCAGGGTAAAGAACTGCACGTCTCTGTACCCATAAGTACCTACTGTTCGGACCGTCGAGTTTCGCCAGGGTAAAGAACTGCACGTCTCGGTACGAACCATGCCTCCAAAACGCGAGATGCAAAACTCTTCCTCTAAAACAACCCGTCCTTGTAAGGATGAAAATAATGCAGCATATAAATATTGTAGTATATGTTCGTTATATAGATCAAAGAGTCAATTCGCACGACATTTAAAATCGAAAGCCCATAAAAATAATATTATTAAAAATGAAAAAAAATATAGTAAAAGCTATTTTGATCCTAAAGCTGAAGCCTCTGCTATTTCTCTTACTAGGAAAAATGATACAAGGGTAAACCCTCAACAGAAAAGCCTTGATTTCACACGTTACATGAAATTACCCGAATACACAGATAGTTTAACACCGTTTATCAGTAGAAAACCAACAAGACCTGCCAAAGTCGCTACAAGCCGTGCTTCTGTTCCACCCCAGGATCTGCCTGAAGATTTATTACAATATTACAATGTTCCAACCATGATAACGCCTTTCGCTGATACTCCTCCCCACACAAATCTTCTTTTCCCTTCCCCTCCTGTAAGAAAAGTCCACCCAGATAATAATCGAATTGTTGGTTTGTTGGGTGAAAATCCATGCATCTCTAACAAACCACCTAAAACCTTTGAGCAATTTAGGGGTTGTATGACAAATTTGTCTGGCAGTACCACTATTAAATCGAATCCCGAGGAAAAAATTAATTCCCATGAATCGAGAGAGGATGCTCTGAAACGTATTTCTAAATCGATATTTGATGCAGATTCTCAAGAGGAACTTTCCACACCTCACTCTCCGCCAAAAGAAATCCTAGCAGATAAGGATAGAATCGTAATCAAATTAGTTAAAGATCCTATTACTAATCAATATAAGGTTAGTAAAAACTCCACAGACATACCCCCTAATTCTCACACTGATGGTCCCTCTCTAATGAGTGTGAATTCTAAAAAACATTGTTCTACATGTAATATTCTGGTGACAAAATCAAATTGGGCTCGGCATATCAAATCTGTAAAACATGTAGGCTCCCAGAACTCTATGATTCCAAATACTTCCCCTCCTCAGATGCAAGATAAAAAAATATGTTCTTCCTGCAATTTGTCGGTAACAAAATCAAATTGGACCCGTCATATCAAATCCAAAAAGCACATTAGCAACACCGTATCAAATCAAGAAAATTTGAATGATGCGTTTTCAACAGAAGAGGAAATCACCATCAACTCTCAGTTCAAAAAGATTATGTGGACTTATATTAAAGGTTCCATTGACATATCTGCATTCTTGGAGTCGTTAAAGAATCCGATGATAGACAAACTCATGGAATATTGGGTTTTGAATCCATCAATCAAATTGCAGGTAAGCCTGGAAGCAACTTATTCTCGTGAAAAAATTGACGGGGAAACCCAATACACAGAAATGTACTTCCATACAAAATCTGACGTTATTACTACAAATATTAATTTAAATGATGTTATAGAACAAAAATTTGATGATTTAAAACAAAGAGAATCACAGCACCAACCTGCAGCAGGCTCAGGGTGGTCATTATATAGACCTAAAAGACTTATTCTGAGCTTGAGCAAATATAACCCTTTGAGTGGTAGTTCTTACATAGAGTTGCCCAAATGGATTTCAGATAAAAAAGCTTGTGTAAACGTTCATAATACTTCGGATAATTTGTGTTTTGCTTATTCTATATGCTGTGGTATTAATGACAAGAGGAAAAACCCTCAGAATGTTAGCCATTATAAACACCAAGTAAAAGATGAAATATTCAGAGGATTTCAATATCCCATGACACTTGATAATATCCCCAAGTTTGAGAAAAAGAGTCAAAATGGCTACCCAGGATATCCTAGTATGGCTATCAATGTTTATGAGGTCTCAGGGAAAGAAATCAGACCTATTGTGATATCAACTCAACGAGCTGCTGAAAAAGATATAGATTTGTTATACTTGGTTAATGAAAACAATGGTCATTATGTATACATAAAAAACCTATCTCGATTAGTTAGGACGCAAATCACCAAGCATAAGCAAACTATTGAAATTTGCAGAAGATGTTTGGTTTCTTTCAATAGTAAACGGCAACTTGCTGAGCATTCGGAATATTGTGGTGAGCATCAACCTGTGAAACCCACTATGCCGACAGAGGGCAGCACATTAGAATTTCAAAACTTTATCAACAAATTCGAACACCCATACGTTATTTATCTCGATTTTGAATGTTTATTGCATGACCAAAAAAATAATAATAAAAATGACCAAAATGAATCCTTTACAATGAAAACTAAAAAACATATTCCTTATGGATTTACCACATATTTGGTATCTAGGGTGGATGGGAAAATTCACAAACCTTATTGCTATAGGGCAAAAAATCAAGCTGAACTCGAATACGTACCCCTCAGGCTCATTGAGAAACTTCATGGAATATTGAAATTTATCGCAAAAAAATATGAAAATTCAAAACCGATGAAGTTAACCGATGAAGAGGAAAGACATTTTCAATTATCAAACGTATGCCATATTTGTGATAAAGAAATTGAACTAGGAACAACAAAAGATAGAGATCATTGTCATCTGACCTCAAAATTTTTAGGAAGTTCACACCCCGAATGTAACCGACGCAGGCAACTCGTTACAAATATTCCAGTTGTTTGCCACAATCTATCTGGTTACGACTCGCATCTCTTCATAAAAGAACTATTCAATTATGGAAATGAAAAAAATCAAACTACAGTGCTCGCTAATTCTGAGGAAAAGTATATAACCTTCTCAAAGAACATGGTTAAATTGAGAAAGGGATACTTGAAATTGAGTTTTATTGATAGCTTTAGATTCATGTCAAGCTCTCTCGAGAAACTAGCGCAGAATTTGAAACCAGAAGAATTCTCGCATCTTAATGCATTTATCAAGGATAACTCTGTTTGTGGGAAATATTTTCATAGAGAGAAAAATGATGAAAATAAACTGTTTAGCATCCTAAGAAGAAAAGGGGTATTCCCTTACGAGTTTGTGAACAGTGTTGAAAAACTTGATCATGATAGAACACTTGCTCCTGAAGATTTCTACGATTCGCTAAACGAATCGAATATAAACTCCAATGATTTCAATCATTACCTCCACGTATGGAATAAACTGAAAGTCAAAAGTTTAGGAATTTATTCTGATTTGTACAATATTCAGGATGTTTTGCTGCTAGCAGATGTATTCGAAAATTTTCGTAACGTTTGCTTAGCTAATTATAAACTTGATCCTGCACATTACACCACAGCTCCATCACTCGCTTGGGATGCAATGTTAAAATCAACGAAAATAAAACTAGACCTAATTGTAGACTATGATATGTATTTATTAATTGAAAAGGGTATTAGAGGAGGTATTTCCCAGTGCTCGAAAAGATACGTGAAAGCCAATAACCGGCACATCAAAGATTACGATGATACGAAACCGGATAGTTATCTAAGTTACATAGATGCGAACAATTTGTACGGGTGGGCATTATCCAGGTCACTCCCGTACAGAAAATTTGAGTGGGTTCCTCCAACGCTTCATGATATTGAATCTTGGAAAAAAATAATTGAAGGATACCACGATAACAATCAACAAGGTTATATATTCGAAGTTGATTTACATTATCCTCAAAGGCTTCATGATTCACACAGAGATCTCCCATTAGCTCCAGAGCACTACAACCAGAAGTTGTGTACGACCCTCTACGATAAAAAACGATACGTTGTACATATTGATAATTTGAAATTGTATATGAGTCAGGGTTTAGAAATTACAGCCATTCACCGCGTTATAAAATTCGAACAAAAACCGTTTATGAAATCCTACATAGATTTTAATACCTCTAAACGAGCTAACTGCTCGAACGATTTCGAAAAGGATTTCTATAAGCTTATGAATAATTCCGTATTTGGTCGCACAATGATGAATTTACGTAAACGTCAAGATATTAGGCTGTGCAACGAAAAGAAGGCATCCAAATTAGCGAAAAAACCAACGTTTTCTAGATTTACGATATTCGATGAAGATTTCCTAGCGTGCCACATGACCCGAAATAAAATAAAATTTAATCAACCCCTATACTTGGGATTTTCGGTTCTCGATTTATCCAAACACCTGATGTATGATTTCTTCTACAATAAACTAAAACGATACGATCCTAATTTAAATCTTTGTTACATGGATACAGATTCGTATTTCGTAGAAACAACCATCGATCCCCATAAAATAATTAAGGAGAACTCGGATGAATTTGACACGAGTGACTATGATAAAACACATACCTGTTACAGTTCAAAGAATAAAAAGGTGATTGGGAAATTTAAGGATGAGCTGAACGGTGCTCATCTCTCTGAATTTTGTGGCTTGCGATCCAAATTATATAGTTATTCGTACGTTGAAAAAGAGGATGAGGTTTCTAATCAGGTAAAATGTAAAGGGATAAAAAAGAATATTGTAAAACAAACTATAGGAATGGATGATCTAAAATCATGCCTCTTTGAGGGAAAGGAACAGTATCGTAAGCAAAATTTGATACGTAGTTATAAACATACCTTATACTCAATAACAATGAACAAAAAAGCTCTCAATTCGGATGACACCAAACGATTTACTGAGGAAAATAAAATTAGTACTTTGCCTTGGGGTCATTACAAAATGCTAAAATGAATTGTATAATAAATATATTAGGTATTTTGCACGTCATAGGAAAAACAAATCTCACACAAAAAATATTCTTGAACAATATTCTCAACGGGTGAACCTCCTTGCACGAGAAGACCTCGGAGAGCCAGAACTCGGAGTAGTCTCGAATCGAACACGTCTTGTTCCCTTCATTTTGAACCTCATTTTCTATGTGTTGGTAGGTTTTTTTGTAAATGCATACTTATAAGAAGATAGAACATAAAACAATAATGTCACTCTTCAAGATATCCGGTACAGGCTCAAAGTTGAGCTTACGGATGGAGCATCCTATTCATTTGGATGAGCATAAGGATTATTCCCTCGGTCTTTTGGGATTTTATGGTAAAAATTGTATTGAAAATATTTCTGAACCTATACAAGTGGTGTTTACAGGAACTGATGATGATGATGAGCGAACATTGTACATAGGTAGTGGGAATTACTCGATAGAAAAGATTGAAAATATGCTCATAGGTTTTATTAAATCGAATTATACAAATCTTGCAGTGCTTGCTAGTAATAAAGCTCTGTATTATCTTCGTGTAAACGAAACAACTGCTAGAGTTGAAATGAAGATGCCAGTTGATGTTGGTTTGTTCCCTTCATCGTCTGAACATCGTAAAAATTTAGGTTATTTGTTAGGGTTCTATCAAAGAAAATCAAATGTCTCGTTTTATTTTAAATCAAATACTCACTATGAAGCAAACTCATACCCAAGGTTGGAACCTTTCAAAGTTATTGAAATTCATTGCAACTTGATCAAGCCTGCTGTTATTAATCATCAGAATGATCCTCATTCCCACCAGGAAGCAGATATCCTACACATGTTCTATCCTAAAACTGAGCAGATTAAATTTGGTTCCCTGATTGCAGAACAACCTGTTCAAATTAACTACCTTGATATCAATAAGAGCGTGAAGTCAATTCAGAAAATCGACTTGGTACTCAAGAACGAATCTGACACCGAAATCAATTTTTTGGGAACTGATTTGACTGTGTACCTGAAATTAATCGAAAAATGATAGAACGTAATGTTACCCCACAAATTTTTTGTTTCAAATGTAAGAAAAAAACTGGTAATGTAAATACTTCAACAGTTCAGACAGCAAATGGCTCCTGGAGGTATCTAGCAAAGTGTAAAATATGCAATACTCAGAAGAGTAAATTTTTGAAGCGTGGATGGAAAAGCAACCAGAATGGTATGAGCACGGGTGATATGCAAATTGAAGCAGTAGAGATGCATAAACCAGTCATAAAAAAATTTCAAAAGCGTAAAATCGTGACTTTAGGGATCGATGATTTATGGGCAGCAGATTTGATTGTGATGACTAGCTACAGTCATGATAACGACGGATATAAGTATTTGCTTAATGTAATAGATACATTTTCAAAGTACGTATGGAGTGAGCCATTGAAAAAGAAGGACGGTCCGACGGTTGCTGCTGCATTTCAAAATATCATAGCCAGAGCAAAGAGTGTTGGGCATTCATCCCCCAATCTCCTTCACACTGATAAAGGATCAGAATTCAAAAACAATAATTTCAAAGCAATTCTAGATAAAAACTCGATTAAATTATACCACACGGAGAATCTGGAGAAATCTAGCATTATTGAACGTTTCCACAGAACGCTGAATGGCAAGATGAAAATTCGTTTTCACGTTAATCAAAATTTCAGATGGATCGATATACTGCAAGATTTAATTGATGAGTATAATCATAGCTATCAAAGAACTGTTCGGATGAAGCCTGCTGATGTGTGTAAGGATAATGAAAAGATTATACTAGAGTTGGTGGTCCCTCAAAATTCCACAAAGATTCGATCAGACATTGAAGTGGGTGATCGTGTAAGAATAACCAGGGACAAGAAAACATTTAGCAGTAAGTACGGAAGTAGCTGGACGAAAGAAATTTTTGTTGTGGATAAAATTGTTTACACAGAACCTATAACTTTCAAATTGAAAGCATTGGATGGTGAAGAGATTGTAGGATCGTTCTACCGAAAAGAGCTTTTAAAAACAGCACTATAACTTTTTTAAATAAGATAAGATGGAACACCTCGTTACAATGAAAAATCCACCAAAGAGAAAAAACAAGTATATTGTTACTCCCTACGACTCTGTGCTGCAGGAGAACAGACAAAAATTTCCAGATATCATGAGGGCGATAATTGTTGGTTCAAGCAATTGCGGTAAAACTACGTTACTCATGAATTTCATATACAAAAATTGGATTGATTTTGCTTATTTGTATATATTTAGTAAGTCTCTCAACCAACCTCTCTATCAGAAATTATTGGATCGCTATCATGCTGCTGAAACTAAACTCGGACAGGAAATCTGCTTCTCTTCTGATAATTGTGAAAATATGATTTCTGTTGATGAATGTAAGCCTGACTCATTAGTCGTTTTTGATGACTGTCTTCTAGAGAAACAAAAGGAAATAAAGAATTATTTCACAAGAGGACGTCACAAGCGTATATCCTGCATTTATTTAGCACAATGCTACAACCTAGTTGATAGGCAGGTAATCCGTAATAATGTCAATCTTGTTTTTGTATTTTCACAGAATAAACATTATTTGAAAAACATATATAACGACTTTGTTGCTGGAGATATGTCGATTGAGGAATTTTCTGTTCTTTGTAAGCAGTGTTGGGAAAAGAAACATGGGTTTATAACTATTGATTTATCGAAGAAAAGAGATTGTGGAAAGTATCAGTGTCAGTTGAATGAAATCCTATCACCCCTCAACAAAAGAGCTGTTGAGTAATGCACCTCATCGATCCTTGAACGTTGTTTTAACGATCCCTGAACGTTGTTTGAACGTTATTTCTCGTTGTTTTATCGATCCCTGAACGTCGTTTGAACGTTATTTCTCGTCGTTCGAACGTTATTTCTCGTTGTTTTATCGATCACCGAACGTTGTTTGAACGTTATTTGTCGTTGTTTGAACGTTATTTGTCGTTGTTTGAACGTTAATTCTCGTTGTTTTATCGATCCCTGAACGTTGTTTGAACGTTATTTGTCGTTGATTGAACGTTATTTGTCGTTGTTTGAACGTTATTTCTCGTTGTTTTATCGATCCCTGAACGTTGTTTGAACGTTATTTGTCGTTGTTTGAACGTTAATTCTCGTTGTTTTATCGATCCCTGAACGTCGTTTGAACGTTATTTCTCGTTGTTTGAACGTTAATTCTCGTTGTTTTATCGATCCCTGAACGTTGTTTGAACGTTATTTGTCGTTGTTTGAACGTTAATTCTCGTTGTTTTATCGATCCCTGAACGTTGTTTGAACGTTAATTCTCGTTGTTTTATCGATCCCTGAACGTTGTTTGAACGTTATTTGTCGTTGTTTGAACGTTAATTCTCGTTGTTTTATCGATCCCTGAACGTTGTTTGAACGTTATTTGTCGTTGTTTGAACGTTAATTCTCGTTGTTTGAACGTTATTTGTCGTTGTTTGAACGTTATTTCTCGTTGTTTTATCGATCCCTGAACGTTGTTTGAACGTTAATTGTCGTTGTTTTATCGATCCCTGAACGTTATTTGTCGTTGTTTGAACGTTATTTCTCATTGTTTTATCGATCCCTGAACGTTGTTTGAACGTTATTTGTCGTTGTTTTATCGATCCCTGAACGTTGTTTGAACGTTATTTGTCGTTGTTTGAACGATCCTTGAACGTTGTTTGAACGTTATTTGTCGTTGTTTTTTCGATCCCTGAACGTTGTTTGAACGTTATTTGTCGTTGTTTGAACGATCCTTGAACGATTGCTCAATATATAATAAGAATGCCAAGATGGACGTGCAAAAATTGAATGCTGAAGCCAAAAAAGCTCGTGAGCTGTCCCGTATTGAGAAAGAGTTAGTAGCGAAATTCAGACGGGCACAGACGAAGATACGTGATCGTAACAGATTTAGACATGAGGAATATAAACCTATAACATCTGCTATTCAAAATCTAATTGAAAAAGAGGAAGCTAATGATTATAAACCTATAACAGAAGCAATTGAAAATCTACAAAAAAAGGTTGAAAATCAGTTAGTACCTTTTCAAAAATCGATAACTTTTCTCCCTCAAAACGAAGAAGACTACGATGAGGAAAAAATTTCGGAAGAGGAACAAAGTTCTGAAGGGGAAACAGATCTAAATGGCTCTCCTGATGGGAGTATGGAGACTCTGAAATTTTCCCCGATTGCTCATCAGAGTACACCCAAGCTATCAAATGAACCAAATCCTGAAGTTGAAGATAGTAACATATACGGTACACCTTCAAATAAGTCACCCAAACATGTACAGTTAGGAAAGACCGCCTACAAGTTTCTACCAAGAGCGAACGATAGAACATTTGGACTTTATTATGAGATACCAAAGCAAGCGTATATGATTGGCAATACATCTGTTGATTTTGATAAAAATGATATTATATTAGGGGGTGAACGGTACGAAGGAACTCCTGGACTTTGGAGGTTGATAACCTACGATAAAGCACCAAGCGAAAATTTGTACACACCTCAGGATTTAGAAAATTATGAGAAAATTCTTACTGATACAGATTCTATGTTTCAAGGAAATAACCAAGCAACCAAAAAACCGAAATCTAGTAAGGGAGATAAATGGTCAAAACTAGTAAAGAATATATGGAAAAAATATAACGGTGATAAAAGAACTGATCAAGTAGGTTCTGGAATCGTAGAATATAATAATAACGTCGTTGAGTATAAGTATATTGACAACTTGAACGAGCTAGTTGCACGAATTCATTATATATACAGTCAGGAGCAGGCAGGAAATAATAACTTTCATAACGAAAAATTAGCTATCCTACAGTTCTTCAACGATAGGCTTGAAGAGATTATAGACACTCCGAAGGGTACTGAATATTTAATTCGGTTTGTTTCCAACATGCCGTCAAAGCTTTTAAAAGGTGATAAGGTAGGGTCTGGCTTATTCAATTCATTACTGAAAAAAGTTCCTTTTGAAATGCACGCGAGAGGCTATAATTTCCTAGGACCTGGGACGAATTTGGAGAAACGTTTAGAAAGAGGAGATGTGGGGGTGAACAAACTTGATGACGCCGCAAAGGAGCATGATATTTTTTATAGAGATCACCCTAAAACCGCGGATAGACATGTCGCAGACAAAGTTTTGGAAGATAAGGCGTGGAGTAGATTGAATTCCAAAGACGCTGACCTGAACGAGAGATTTTGGGCGTTAGCAACTGGTGCAGCGATGAACGTGAAACAAACATTTGGGATGGGGATTGAACCTCAACTAAAGTTTTAGTAGGCAATAATAAGAGGATTAACAAACGCCATGAATAATATCTCGTCGGCATTGTCACTAACAAGCGGTCAACGGACCAAGATCCGAGCTGCATACAAGCAGGGGAATGGAGCTGTCATACAATTAAGTAAAGAACAATTGTTAAAAAACAATGGTAAAGACAAAATTGGTATAACACGCGAACAGCATAATGAAATAGCTAAATCTCGGTTGAAAAATAAAGGGTATCGTTTGAAATTATCATATGAGCAGTTGAAAGAAAATTATAGAGGCGGGTTTCTTCCCCTCATATTTGCTGGGTTAGGCGCACTGAGTGGATTGTTGGGAGGTGGTGCTGCTGTTGCTAATTCAGTAATTGATTATAAAGATCGGCAGAAACGATTGCAGGAAACGATAAGACATAATAAAGCGATGGAAAACAAGAAAACGGGTGGTCAGGTAAAAAAAAAAAAAAAGAAAAAAAAAAAAAAAAAGTCGAAGCGTTGAGCAATTTTGATATTACTTATTATGCTTTGGATAAACTTGGAATAAATAATTTTAGAGGGGTATTTATGAGAGATGCTTTACCTAAAACTCCAAACATAATTGAATGTGGAATTCTGAATCTTGGTGATTCAAAAACAGACGGTACACACTGGACGGCTTACTACAAAAACATGATGGATAAATATTATTTTGATTCGTACGGGAACGCTAATCCACCGAGGGAATTAATTTCGTACTTGGGTGGAAAGCGTTTGTTCTTCAATAGAGACAGGATTCAAGATTACACCGACCCTCCAATATGCGGACACTTGTGTCTAATAGTTCTCTACTTGCTAGTTAATAGATATATGCCCCTTAACTCGATATTAGAAAAACTAAAAAAAGATAAATACTTCTGGGAAAGTTTGCTTTAATTTTTTTTAGACTATATATAAGAAAGAGAAAGATGGCGAACGTATTTTCGAAATACATGAAGGACATTGTCCGCTCAGAGTACAAACATTACTATCCCAACAGCACTCAAAACTTTAACGCTCCCAACAAAAGAACAGAGTTCAATATCGATTATGGAGATGGATTTTCTATGTCAAAGTTTCAATATTTCATTTCTGGGACGTTGAAGAAGCGCAATGGAGGAGATTGCCCAGCAAAAGCAAATGTGAAATTGATTGATAACTTCGTTCCATATTTGTTCTCTAGAATCGAGGTGAAAAAACACAATTATTTAATTGACGAAGTAGAATACCCTGGTGTTACTAGTACCGTGAAGAGCAGTGTCTCGTACAGAGGCTCAGAAAGTAATTCGATAGCAAACAATGGTTTTGTATCACAGTGCAACGCAGATAGAAATACATTCTACGTATGCGGGAATCTTTCACATTTAGGGCTGGGATTTTTCGAAGATGTTAGTATACCGCTTTATAAAGGAGGATTCGTAATTTCCTTTATCAGAGATGGTGATGCTAACACCATTTACAGATGGAAAACGAAAAAAAGTGACGGGAGTTACGATGATGCCACCCTACCATCAGAAGGACGGGTAAGTATCACAGAGTTCATAATTCGGGTCCCGATGATTGAATTCAAACCTATGGCTAAAATCGAGCTGGTGAAAGAATTGTCCGACCTGAAAAAAATACAGTTCCATTTCAGGAGCTGGCAGTGCATACAAAAACCTGAAATCAACGGAAATACATTTACATTTGATGTAACCAATATCTTTAGAAACATTCGAAATCCTACGTTTGTGATGGTCGCTTTCCAATCTGAAACTGGCTCGCAGTTGCAGGATGCTTCGTTGTTTGATAATGCCAACGTTAAAAATATAAAGGTGAAGATCAATGATAACGTTTACCCTGAAGAAATGGAAAACTTGGATATCGCGGCTGGTAACTACACCCTCGCCTACGAAATGTACAAGGATTTTAAAAATGTCTATCAAAATAATAATGACATGCTCTACAATCCCCAGAACTTTATAAACGGAAAATGCGTTTACGTGATCGACACAAGTAAACAAACGGAAAATATTTCCAATTCGAAATCTAATATTATAATTACCGCGGATTTTGCGCCCTCAGCAGGAACAAATCTTTACGTAGTACTCGTGTCTCACACTACCTTAGATTATGATCTCTTCAATAACATAATCAAGGAAAGTAATACGTAAGTCCGTTGATACCAAAATCCTGATACTGAAAAAAATACAAAATCTACAGAAAAAAAAGTTTCGCGCAATCTCAAACGAAAAATTTTCTCTCACCTGTTTCATTTTTATTTTATTTTTTTTTTTTCTCAAGCTTGAAAATTCAGAGTTTGGTTCCCGACACCCAATGCCTCGCTTTCAGTTGACGGGCGAGAAACCCCAGCTCGACGGTCGGGCCAGTAGCCCCAGCTCAACAATCGGGGCCAGAGGCCTCATCTCAAAATCGGGCC
Source organism: Leptopterna dolabrata (assembly GCA_954871275.1). Classification (NCBI taxonomy): domain Eukaryota; kingdom Metazoa; phylum Arthropoda; class Insecta; order Hemiptera; family Miridae; genus Leptopterna; species Leptopterna dolabrata. The sequence continues at coordinate 44,509,451 of OX940980.1, forward strand.
AGAAGACCCATTTTATATAATACTGCTGTGATCTGTAACAGAAGGGTATTCTGTACAAAATAATAAACCGTTGTGCAGGGATTTGCAGCGTTTTTAGGAATATTGTTTTGCTTGTAACGCCCATAACTACGCGAAATATAGGTCGAAATGGGCTAAATCGGAGAGTAGGTGCGGGTTGGATAAGAGACGGTCCCATACCAAAATCATAGAAAAAGTACGGCAACTTTCGTCTGCGCATGCGCAAACGTAAAATACTTGAAAAGCCCATAACTACCCTAAATATCGTTGAAATGAGTTGAAACTTGGAATGTCGATCAGGAATGATACTTTGATAGTTCCAAATAAATTTCATTGGAATCGTACTGTAACTTTCGTCTGCGCATGCGCGAACATGAACTGTTGACCATTTCCTTGTAATGCTCCTAACTACGCGAAAAACAGTCGTAGAGAGCTGAAATTCTGAGGGTACACGCGGGTTGAATCGCAGATGGTCCCTTTCTAAAATCATGGAAATCTTTCGTCTGCGCATGCGCGAACGTGAAATACTTGAAACGCCCATAACTACTTTAAATATCGTTGAAATGAGTTCAGATTTGGAGGGTCGATCAAGAATAATTCTTTGATAGTTCATATGAATCTCATTGAAGTTGTACTGTAACTTCCGTCTGCGCATGCGCGAACATGAAATGTTGGCCGTTTTCTTGTAACGCTTCTAACTACGCGAAAAATAGTCGTAGAGAGCTGAAATTTTGAGGGTACGCGTGGGTTGTATCGCAGATGGTCCCGTATCAAAATGAACCTACCCAAATATTCTATAAGTTCATGTGATTCAAGTGAGGAAGCTATACCGCCTACTCGAATTGCCAGACGTTTTTTAGATGTGAATGAAAGACGACTTCTAGCATAAGTTTGACCTCACAATTTCAACTCTTCTATATTTCAGGAACGGGGGACGTGTGCATAACTACAGCTTGGGATTCTATGACCATGCATTTCTATTATCACCTCGGTAATCCGAAGTCATCAAGTTACGAGTGGAGGGGTAGTTAAGGGAAAACCGCCGTTACACTTAGGATAGATTATGTGGTTTTTGGCTGGGATATACGACCTATCAGGTACGGCTCAAGTACGGTACCATAAACGCCTCAAATCATTTGATATAATTATCGATTCCAAGGATAAACGTATCGGTGAAAATCGAAATGAGACTTTGTGATGGGTGGGGGGGGGGGGGGGTTAAATTCTGGTTTAATATTTTCAATAATGAAATGTCATGGTTTCCGTTTCACATCACCTAGAATCCGAAAACTGAATAAAAAAAATTTCTGCCCGTCCCCGTACTGTTTCGCACGTTCCTTAGAACGAAAATTAATGAAATTTAGTTTGTCGGTCCCATTTGGGGTCTAGTTGGTCCGCAAAGCTCGGCATTACTGTCAGTTATCTCTAAAATAGGGGTTAACGTTTTCAGAACGCCGTAGCTCTTAAACTTTCTATAGAAGATTATGGTTTTTTTAACGTTTTCAAATTCACCTTGAACTAAAGAATTTTTTGAAACTATCCAGAACATTGTACGACCAGCCGTACGATGGCACCGAAAAGCTACGTCAACATGATGGTGAATCAGAAAGTATAAATCCGGCCCAGATATAATTGCTAGGGAACACCTGATTATAATCGCGGATGGCTGTATGAAATTGAGTTGGTTGTTCCGCGTTATTATTTCATTTGAAGAATGACGGTTATTTTGAATTCTGTTCATAGGTACTTTTGCAACATGAACAAACGTTGTGCTTCATGAAGAATTACAAATAAATATTAATGAGGGAATCCTTGATTAAACCGCATATTTATGAAATGTAATTGCCCGGCTGGCTCCAGTACTCAATTTAGTGCTCTCTTGTGGGAAGCGCTAAGGTAAGTATTGACAAGGTAAAACAGTGATTTACGTAGAAGGTAGTGTGATTTACGCAGAAGGTACTGTGATTTACGCATCTATACAGGTAAATAATAAACCGTTGTGATAAATTTGCAGCTTTTTTTCATGCTCGATTCCAAAGGTTGATTACTGAAAATAATAAACCAAAATTGGGTCAAATCGCAGTTGACTAAAATTTCTGAAAATCGTCACAAATTGCAGAATGTTTCCAACTTTGAAATTCATTTATATGGTCACGACTGGAACCTAAATAGTTGAGGGAATATTTTTTTAATATCATATCATTGTTTATTTAATATAGGTACCAATGATACTCTTAGAATGTTTTATAGTGCTGTGGTTCAACCCGTAATTTCATATAGCATTCTTGTTTGGGGATCTGCTTCTCAAACATATTTAGAGCCGCTGTGTCTCGTCCAAAAGCGGGTTATCAAAATCTTATTACATAAGATTACATAAGATTTCCCATAAGATTTACATAAGTCTCCCGACCTCTCAGGTTTTTAAATTATTTGCGGTTTTGGATGTAGGAAGTATGTATAAGAAAACTGTACTTATATATTATATGCATCGAAACCAAAATCAATTCCAAAGAGTCTGTGGAAACACTAGATTGGCAGAAAGTTTAAATTTTAAACTTCCGTTGCGGCTTACAGCAAAGGGGCAACATTTCTTTTCCTATAACGGTATTAAATTGTTCAATAACTTACCCAATAATTTTAAGAGTATGAACAATTTGAAAAGTTATAAAAAAGATATTAAAAAATTTGTACTGAAGGAATTCTTGGGGAGTTTGTAAAGGAAAATTTATTTTAATAGAATACCTACTTATTGTTTTCGTGCATCAGTACTCGTTTCTTTACCTTTGTTAGTTTGTGTATGATTTTTCTAAGTTTGATTGATTTTTCAATAATTATTTAGTTAGCGACTCCGCTCCTCAGCACAAGTGTTTCACTTAAGGAGGGGCGTACGCTATTCATTTTGTACCTATGTATTTGCCTTTTGTATTTCGTAATAAAAGCGATAAAAAAAAAAAAAAAATGATGGTAGTACCAAAATATTGACTTGATTACCGAATTATTTCGTCTCGATTTTCGTAGCATTACTCAACGCTACGCATAAAAAATGGTGAGAGGGCGGCAAAAACGTCAGGCAATAAATCGCTGTCCGAGGTGAAGGCGAAGACGTTGTTTACCCTTCTAGCAAGCAAAAAACGTAGGCTGTGCAAAAAAAGGGAAGCGGTAAACATCGCCAGACTTTTTGATAAGATTCTAGTAATCCACCTCCGTCAACGGGCCGAATGGAAATCTCAGGTTTGACGTATGATCCAATTAATAAAAGTTGACAGTTTCCTGGAGAACAGGACCTGAGCGGAGGGGCAGGGTGTGTTGTAGGTGCCGTGTTCGTAGGGGTCTGAAACCAATCCCGCTAGTGGGACATTTGTATGTATGGGGCTGTCCACACAAGATCCGCATGCCAAATAGAAACCTTCCCTTGTCTATTACAGTGGTCCATAGATCAGCCGGCAATGGGGCTCCTCCCTCTTCTACCTCAACGTCAACTTTATCTACGAGTAGTCCTCCACCCAATAGATATATTCATCCAGCCCTTATCGACGGACATACTGATCGATGATATATACGGTTGAGGCGGAACGAGTGAATTGTTTTCTATACATCATCGGAGGAACCTCAATTTTCATACAAAGTGAAGCTAGAAATAGGTACAAAAAAAAAAAAAAATCATTATAGGGCGAACTCACGGAGAATTTATTTCATTACCTTCTCATTTAATTATCGGTCGGACAAGACTCAGCAGGAGAAGCAAAAACGCTGCAAATCCCTGCACAACGGTTTATTATTTTGTATAGAATACCCTTCTGTTACAGATCACAGCTCTCTGTATAGATAACCCGTCCATATAATATGATATGTACTATTCTATACATAATATTATGTAGATCGCAGACCCTCCGTAGGTTAGTACCTAACCCCGTACTCGTTACTAGGTACCTACCTAAATCGCGAGTTAAATGTTGCTAAAATAATTCTGCCGATGACAAACAGTACCTAACAAAAAGAAACACAAATAATGAAGTTCTGAAAAGAAATTGTTGATGAGGAGTGAAAAAAGTTGCGAAAGTACCTACCAACAAACTCCAGCCCCTTCTACGTAGATGGTATAATGAACCGTTGTGTAATAATTTACCGTTGAGTAATGATTTACCGTAGTAATAATTTACCCATCAATAATACTTCAACGTTTGTTCAAGTTTCACTACCTACCAACAAACTCCAAAAGAGCCATCATTTTTCAAATGAAATAATATCACAGAACAACCAACTCGACTTCATACTCCGCCAATATAATCAGGTGGCCCCTAGCAATGATTTTATCTCCGCCAAATTTCCTATTGTGGGCGCGTCTCTGGTTACGAGATTTGGTTTGAATTGTACACAATTTCATTCACACTGGAGTCGAAAATGCCTGTCGGTGCAAACTTCGGGGCCTTACTGTGAACGAACGGATGGACGTACGACGCTCCGGATGGTCTTAAAAAACTCGCAAGTCCAAGAACTATTTAAAACCGTAAAAATATTCACGTAAAAAAATGGTATAGGCGTTTTGAAAATTTCAACCCCTATTTTGAACCCCTTAGAGATGACTCACAGTAACGTCGAGCTTCGATGACCAACTACACCCCGAACGGAACCTATAACCCGAATTTCATCAATTTTCTTTCATGGTAACTAAGAAAGTGGCCAGTACGGCGTACGGCGTACGGCGGACAGACAGAAATATTTTTATTGCAGTTTTGGATTCTACATACCTTGAAACGTAAACCATCAAATTTTGAGGGGGGGTAAGAATTTTTTTTTTCATGCTCGATTCCAATGGTTCATTATTGAAAATAATAAACCAAAACTAGGTACAAACCGGCCATGGTACGAGCTGTCGCATTGGTCATATTTGCCTATAATCCATCCGTAGGTAGAGAAAAGTCGAAACAGCCGATCTCCTAATTCGTTCATTACACCCTAATGTCCACACCCACTATAGACAGTGTCGCATGGGTTTGTTATATTGTGGGCTATTCATTTATTGCTCCTTTCATGTGCAATAATTGAAATAGCTATTTTTGATGGTTTCCATCAATTTTGGCCCCCCAAATAACCAATTAGGTTTTTTTTTTTTACAAATCAACTTTGATAATTTATAGTACCATTTAATTGTCTTGATTCACCTGTTGATATACTTCTAGTGTTCTTATACAAATTTATGGCGAATTCAGACGATTTCCCAGGTTTTGGACTAATAAAAAATGAATTTCTTCGTTAAAACCTCAATTATTCACTCTTTGGTCAAAATCAACTTTATTTTCTGTCTTCTCGCCCTAAAAAAACATGGAAAACGATACCTCACAAGTTCATGTTCACTAAAACCTTTAAAAAACCTCAAACAATTTTTACACGCACTCCCCCCCCCCCCATAACATCCGTGGATGTATTCCGATCGGGCTGCCGAGCTTCGCAGCACAACTAGTGCCCAAATTTGTTCCCCAATGGGGACCCAAACTGTCTGCGGAAGAACGACGAATTTAGACCAAAATTTAAGGTAAATTTAAGACTGAAACTTCGTTTGAACCTCTATTTTCCACTTTTTGGTCAAAATCAACTTCATATTCGGTCTCCTCATCCTACAAAGCATGGAAAACGATACCTCACAAGCTCATGTGAGGTATCACCAAAAATCCTGTTTTTACACCCGTGGGTATATTCCGATCGGGCTGCAATGTTTCGGGACACAACTAGGGCCCAAATGGAGCCTATGTGCAAAAGAACGAATTTTTTAGACCGACAATAAAGTAGATGTGGATGGTACGGCGGACGCACATTGTATTTTGGTTTATTATTCTGTGAATAATACACGTCTATGTATTCGCTCAGCAAACAATGTTTAAACACCCCCCTCAAAAAATTTTTCTTTCACGTTTCAAGGTGCGTAGAATCCAAAAACGCGATGTCCGTTTGTGTCCGCCGTAGAGACTCCTTGTCTGTGGACCCAGTATCATAGTCTGTGTCACAAAATTGTAAGCCCAAAACCTGCAATACAGAAAAGTAATATCATTCAGCGTTTTGGGGTCACTAAAAGTTTTTAGCGGTTTTTCGCAGAAAAAACTGTTGGGTACCTTCCACTGGCGGTATAGGCAATGTACTGCAAAACACTATCAGCTCCTTCATGTCAAGCTTTCAATTTCGATAACTATAGTGTTTGTATATGTCGATTTATATTAACCCTCACACCACAAGGTGAAGCGGAATCACATACCTATACCACAAGGTGGGGTGCGCCGACACCCCGGGTATTTTGAGGCTCATTTCGAATTAGTATAGCCCAACTATCACTTCTAAACTATTTGCTGACACTCAAGAATGTTCTTAAGCACTTTTGTTCCAACTCTTTAAAACATTTTCATGTTTTGAAGTTGTTTTTTTCTTTCAGAAATAAAGTATCTCACAGGCAGTTTCAGCTAACAGTAGGTATGTTTAATAAAATAAAATATTTCATGACGCAACATTTTTCAGTCATTGAATATATAAATCAAGATTATATTATGAACGTCAAACTAGATGAGACTATCAAAATTTTCAAAAGGAACTAAAAAACCTTTGCAATACAATAAAATTGAACACAAACAATAGCTGGAGTCGCTAAATATCACAAATTTTGTTTGCACACACTCAAAAAACATTTTAGAATGAAAAGAAAAACATCAAAACATTCGTAAAGTTAATAATGGTAGAAAGGTAATACACTTATACACTTGTACACAGGTACACTTGTAGCAAAACTTGGTAACTTTTTCGTGCTCTCTACAAATTGGTTCATTGCACTTTGAGCAAGTGCTGGTCTTCTTCTTATCCTTCTTTCGCTCACAGAATTTGCACCGCTTGTACCTTTTGGTAGGAGGTCCCTCTCCCATGTGCTGCGGTTGCTGAGAAGGAGCAGGTATGCCCAAAAAAGTCTGGATTTCATTCCGTAGGACCTTGGGAATTCTCTCGTTGTACACCTTCTGTCTCATGAAGGGCTCAGAGTAGGATTGCGAGGGTTTTCAAAAAGGGGTGAACAAATATGTTTTTGGACCAAAATTTACTAAAATAAAACGAAAACACCCTGAACAAGAAAAAATATTGCAACAAAAAAGTATTACATTACTAAAAAGGTGGGGTGCTACCACACCACAACTACGTTTTTCCTAGGAATACAATGATTTGAAGAGGTTATTGCATCTTTGTTGAAGATGCAGCGCCGACAGCATGTAGAAGACATCTGAAGAAGAGGCTACTGGGGGCCTTAACCTCTTCTAGCGCCTCAGCCCGCCACCATGCAAAATAATGGCGCCCTGGGGTGTCCCGACACCCCACCTTGTGGTGTGAGGGTTAATACCTAAATCGTTGGGGAGACGACATCACTTGACCACGAAAGAGAAAGGATTTCCCATCGAAACCCCTTTCCTAATACCAATTTGGCCTTCGATAGGTGAATCGAACTAAGGAAACACGGTGGCCATCTACATGGAAGAGACGCGTGGAGCGGAGGCAGAATGATTAGGCCATCCAGTGGGCGAGACGTGACTTGGGATAAGAACAGCAAGAAAAGGGACCACCTCCCCGTGTCAACACCTCATAAATTATTCAAAGACACTTCCAAAATAATGTACTCCCTTGTAAAGGCTGATAAAACCGTTTGTTTGCCTTGGTCGTCCTGCGCAAGTATCGGCCGCCCTACTACGGTTTGGTGTGGGATTAGCTGTAGTTTGTGTATCCCGTGGGGAGAGGGACGATTTTGTAAGGAAAAATGAGATCAAGGATAAGTATCTACGTGGAGCAGATATAGGTTGAGAGTGGGAATACATGTATGAATTTGGAAAATGCTATAATAATATTTTAAAGGGGGCATAATTGAAGTGTTTTCCATCCAAATATAAATAGAAGCCGATCAATGAGGAAACGCTGTGTCGGATTCTCCGTCTCAGTTGTGCAAGAACGCTCAGTTGTGTGTTAATATGCTCGAAAATGTGCAATTATAGTATTGATCAGAAATTATTGATCAGTTTGACTGAGTTCGTAGAAAAAAACGCTGCAAATCCCTGCACAACGGTTTATTATTTTGTATAGAATACCCTTCTGTTACAGATCACAGCTCTATGTATAGATAACCCGCCTATATAATATGATATGTACTATTCTATTATATACATATTATGTAGATCGCAAACCATCCGTAGGTTAGTACCTAACCCCGTACTCGTTACTAGGTACCTACCTAAATCACGAGTTAAATGTTGCTAAAATAATTCTGCCGATGACAAACAGTACCTAACAAAAAGAAACACTCATAATGAAGTTCTGAAAAGAAATTGTTGATGAGGAGTGAAAAAAGTTGCAAAAGTACCTACCAACAAACTCCAGCCCCTTCTACGTAGATGGTATAATGAACCGTTGTGTAATAATTTACCGTTGAGTAATGATTTACCGTAGTAATAATTTACCCATCAATAATACCTCAACGTTTGTCCAAGTTTCACTACCTACCAACAAACTCCAAAAGAGCCATCATTTTTCAAATTAAATAATATCACAGAACAACCAACTCGACTTCATACTCCGCCAATATAATCAGGTGATCCCTACCAATGATTGGCCGTATTCACAAATTCCTATTGTGGGCGCGTCTCTGGTTACGAGATTTGGTTTGAATTGTATACAATTTCATTCACACTGGAGTCGAAAATGCCTGTCGGTGCAAACTTCGGGGCCTTACTGTGAACGAACGGCTGGACGTACGATGCTCCGGATGGTCTTAAAAAACTCACAAGTTCAAGAACTATTTAAAACCGTAAAAATATTTACGTAAAAAAATGGTATAGGCGTTTTGAAAATTTCAACCCCTATTTTGAACCCCTTAGAGATGACTCACAGTAACGTCGAGCTTCGAGGACCAACTAGACGCCGAACGGAACCTATAACCCGAATTTCATCAATTTTTTTTCATGGTAACTAAGAAAAGTGGCCCGTACGGCGTACGGCGGACAGACAGAAATATTTTTATTGCAGTTTTGGATTATACATACCTTGAAACGTAAACCATCAAATTTTGAGGGGGGGTAAGAATTTTTTTTTTCATGCTCGATTCCAATGGTTCATTATTGAAAATAATAAACCAATATCAGTTAGACCTAATTTACCGGGCCCGAAGCCAGGATTTGGTTTGGGGGCGACCACAGCATCCCAATGAAATTATGACCGAGAGGTGATGGTGGTGGTGTAGCTGAAGAGTACTGGTTACGAAATTTAAAATGTGACCCATTTTACACTGTATTTTGGCCATCTCAGTTCTGAATCTTCGATTTTGCGCAGTTATTGCTTCAATAAACCAATAAGAAAACATGAATGTATAGGAACTAGAGATATTGTACCTATTGGAATAGTGCATTTTCTTTGAAAATTCCTTAAAAACTGCTCTTTGTATTATTCCTCTGTACACAGTTCTACTGATAATGAGAATAAACCTAATGCCGCGATGCGTAGACAACGGCCCGGGGATCAAAAACCGCGTTAGAAGCTATTAAAGTCAACTTTAGCGAAGGGAGGGATAATGACTTTATCGAGAGGGTCACTTAGGCCTTCTCCAGTTTCAGGTGAAATTAGGAGACGCCCAAAGGTAGATTGTGATGGTGGTGGGGGGAGGGGTATAGTGTAGTCGGTGTTTCTATACCCTGTTCAGCATACCGGGAGGGAAAGCTGTAAGCCGAGTTTAATGAGAAGGCTTCCCCAATAATTAGGAGCCTCTGTTCCACTTCTCAATAATTGTTCCAGGCTTCATATGTCATTCACTGAACTCACGGGCGTTTGAACAGTAATTTAAATAATACTGTAAAAAATTTACCCGCCAACAAAACCTCCTCAGCCGCAAAAAGGGTTGACATCAATTTTGCCCGCCGAAGTAGCATGCTCGTTGCTTCGCACCTCGCTCTTGAATGTGCATATAGAAAACTGTTTCTTCCCCCTCAGCTGGATATGAGTACAGAAACCTGTTCCATCTCCCTCTGTTGGCCTGCCGTGGCAGGCAAAAAGCCTCCGCCGAACGGTGTTGAAAGAAATTTCAAGGTTTGGGAGGGAAGGAAAAGGTTCCTATATTTAAATCCAACCGAGAGCGAAGGAACAGGTTTCTATGTATACACATTCAAGAGCGAGGTGCGAAGCATTCAGCATGCTGATTCGGCAGGCAAAACGGACATCAATCCTTTTGGTTTATTATTCTGTGAATAATACACCTATGTATTCGCTCAGCAAAAAATTTTTATAACACCCCCTCAAACTTTTTTCTTTTCCGTTTCAAGGTGCGTAGATTCCAAAAATGCAATGTCCGTCCGCCGTCCGCCGTACGCCGTCCGCCGTCCGCCGTCCGCCGTACGCCGTCCGCCGTCCGCCGTCCGCCGTATCACGTCTACAGGCTTCATTTTCGGTCTAAAAAATTCGTTCTTTCGCACACATGCTCCATTTGGGCCCTAGTTGTGTCCCGAAACTTTTCAGCCCGATCGGAATATACCCAGGGGTGTTATGAGTGAAAATGTGTGTAAAAATAGGTACTTTTTGCGTTTTAGCAACATGTTGGTAACATGAGCTTCTTTTCCATGTTTTTGGGGACGAGAAAACCGAATATTAAGTCTATTTTGGCCAAAGACTGGAAAATTGAGTTCTACCTAATGTTCAGCTCCCAAAATTGATTTTTTATTAGTGAAAAACCAGGGAAATCGTCTGAAATCACCATCAGTTTGTACAATAACACTGGAAAAAGTGTCAACACGTAGATCAAGACGATTAAATGGCACTACCAATGATCAAAGATAGTTAAGAAAAAAAGAAGAAAAAAAAGAGCGTACCTGATTTGTGTTTCAAGAGCCAAAATTAATGGAAACCATCAGAAATAGCTATTTCGATTACTACGCACGAAAGAAACAATAAATGAACAGCCAGCATTTCTATAGGTAAGTATGTCCAACAGAATAATAAACCCATGTGACAAGGACTTTGCAGCGTTTTTTGCAGCTGAAGAGGTTTTGTTGGCGGGTACTTTTTTACAACAGGGTCTTTACAACAGATCTTTTTGCTTTGCTGAAGTAAACATTTTTTTGCGGTACGTAGGTACCTAAAAATTTTCCCAGTAGGTACCTACTTACTCAGTGCCTACTTACTACCTACTAGCTATTTATTATCTATCTACTCAGTAGTACCTACACAGTATCTATATTTATACCTACTTTTTTGGCGGGTAAATTTTTACAACAGGATTGTTTTCGGTGGAGGGATATCACATTTTTTTGCACTGACTGGTGAAGTGAACATTTTTTCTCAGTACCTACCAACCCACGAGCCTAAAATTTTTCCAAATGGTCGGGGGGGGGGGGGGGGGGGGGGGGGTGTTGCAAAATGCACAAAAGGCAAATCCTTGGAGCATAACAAATGTGCGCAAAATTTCAGCTCGCTCCGTTATGTCTGTGAGGTTGTATACCCGTAAACAATTTTTCTTAGTAGGTACCTACCTACTTATACCTAAAAATTTCAAAATGGGAGAGGGGAAGGGCAAAATGTGGCACCTCCTTGGAGCATAAAGAAAGTGTGTGCAACATTTTAGCTCGATCCGTTAGGTGTGTCTGTGAGGCTGTAACAAAGAACAACGTCAAGAAGGAGAAGTAGGTAAACGTGAAAAATAGCGAATTTCATACTTTCATAACTCTGGCACCTGACGGTCCCGAGGGTTGAAATTCGGTACACTTCCTCAAGGGCCCCTACAAAATGGGTGTACGAAAAATCAACACCGGAGACCTCCAGGGGGCCGAGTTAACAGTGTCTTGGTCGCTGTATGTAGGTATGGAGGTTTTCGGTTTTCTTAGAGGGCGGGACGCTCCCGCGTCTCTACATACCCCAGTATCATAATATTATTATTCGCACTTAGAGGTATTAAAATTAATGAAATAAAACACTATCATGTTCTGGAGATCCTTTATATTTATGCATGGTATAAGTAAGTCTCATGTATTACGGTGCCCTAACTTAGCCTATCCATGTCTCAAATAACACCCAAGCATCCCGGTTGAGCAATGGAAGTGTTGACGTAGACCATACCATTTTCTTCTTTCCTGAACACAAATTCGGCCCTTAAGTCAACTTACCTACCTATATCAGAAATATTATATCAAAAGTGCTTACCTATGCCTGCAAACATAATGCAAACATAAAATTTGGTACCTCCTTCTTATGAGCACGAAAATTATATTGGACCAAGGAACCAAATTTAACAAGCCATAACAGCTACCATGAATCAGCTGATCGGTAATATTGAAATGCGATTTGATTCACGCTCATAGTGATATTTTTTCGGTTGATATTCAAAGCAAATTTTGTGAACCAACGCTTGATCGTACAGTGAACCGGAAAAAAGTCAATCGATGCGGAGATCTATTTAAATAACCAAAAATGCACATGGTACCTAATAGAAACATTCGTAATTTCAGCCATTATTTTTCACTCCTTCCTGTAGATCTGTAGAAGTAGGGTCAGGTTATGGAAAGGAGTTATCCTAGTGGCGTAGGGGGAGGGGGTTAAGTTATGGAAAGTTTCTAGAATAATCCTTGTTTAAAAGCCACACTCAGAGGTGTCCGCAACATAATAAAATTGTGTATAGATTCATATTTGTTTCAACAATAAAACTTCTTTTGATACTTTTGGTTTATTATTTTCAATAATGAACCATTGGAATCGAGCATGAAAAAAAAAATTCTTACCCCCCTCAAAATTTGATGGTTTACGTTTCAAGGTATGTAGAATCCAAAACTGCAATAAAACGCTGCAAATCCCTGCACAACGGTTTATTATTTTGAATAGAATACCCTTCTGTTACAGATCACAGCTCTATGTATAGATAACCCGTCTATATAATATAATATTTACTATTCTATGCATATTATGTAGATCGCAGACCCTCCGTAGGTTAGTACCTAACCCCGTACTCGTTACTAGGTACCTACCTAAATCACGAGTTAAATGTTGCTAAAATAATTCTGCCGATGACAAACAGTACCTAACAAAAAGAAACACACATAATGAAGTTCTGAAAAGAAATTGTTGATGAGGAGTGAAAAAAGTTGCAAAAGTACCTACCAACAAACTCCAGCCCCTTCTACGTAGATGGTATAATGAACCTTTGTGTAATAATTTACCGTTGAGTAATGATTTACCGTAGTAATAATTTACCCATCAATAATACTTCAACGTTTGTTCAAGTTTCACTACCTACCAACAAACTCCAAAAGAGCCATCATTTTGGTTTATTATTTTCAATAATGAACCATTGGAATCGAGCATGAAAAAAAAAATTCTTACCCCCCCTCAAAATTTGATGGTTTACGTTTCAAGATATGTAGAATCCAAAACTGCAATAAAAATATTTCTGTCTGTCCGCCGTACGCCGTACGCCGTACGCCGTACACCGTACGCCGTACGCCGTACGCCGTACGCCGTACGCCGTACGGGCCACTTTTCTTAGTTACCATGAAAAAAAATTGATGAAATTCGGGTTATAGGTTCCGTTCGGCGTCTAGTTGGTCCTCGAAGCTCGACGTTACTGTGAGTCATCTCTAAGGGGTTCAAAATAGGGGTTGAAATTTTCAAAACGCCTATACCATTTTTTTACGTAAATATTTTTACGGTTTTAAATAGTTCTTGAACTTGCGAGTTTTTTAAGACCATCCGGAGCATCGTACGTCCAGCCGTTCGTTCACAGTAAGGCCCCGAAGTTTGCACCGACAGGCATTTTCGACTCCAGTGTGAATGAAATTGTATACAATCCAAACCAAATCTCGTAACCAGAGACGCGCCCACAATAGGAATTTGTGAATACGGCCAATCATTGGTAGGGATCACCTGATTATATTGGCGGAGTATGAAGTCGAGTTGGTTGTTCTGTGATATTATTTAATTTGAAAAATGATGGCTCTATTGGAGTTTGTTGGTAGGTAGTGAAACTTGAACAAACGTTGAAGTATTATTGATGGGTAAATTATTACTACGGTAAATCATTACTCAACGGTAAATTATTACACAACGGTAAATTATACCATCTACGTAGAAGGGGCTGGAGTTTGTTGGTAGGTACTTTTGCAACTTTTTTCACTCCTCATCAACAATTTCTTTTCAGAACTTCATTATGTGTGTTTCTTTTTGTTAGGTACTGTTTGTCATCGGCAGAATTATTTTAGCAACATTTAACTCGTGATTTAGGTAGGTACCTAGTAACGAGTACGGGGTTAGGTACTAACCTACGGAGTGTCTGCGATCTACATAATATGCATATAATAGAATAGTACATATCATATTATATAGACGGGTTATCTATACATAGAGCTGTGATCTGTAACAGAAGGGTATTCTATACAAAATAATAAACCGTTGTGCAGGGATTTGCAGCGTTTTCAAATTAAATAATATCACAGAACAACCAACTCGACTTCATACTCCGCCAATATAATCAGGTGATCCCTACCAATGATTGGCCGTATTCACAAATTCCTATTGTGGGCGCGTCTCTGGTTACGAGATTTGGTTTGAATTGTATAGAATTTCATTCACACTGGAGTCGAAAATGCCTGTCGGTGCAAACTTTGGGGCCTTACTGTGAACGAACGGCTGGACGTACGATGCTCCGGATGGTCTTAAAAAACTCGCAAGTTCAAGAACTATTTAAAACCGTAAAAATATTCACGTAAAAAAATGGTATAGTCGTTTTGAAAATTTCAACCCCTATTTTGAACCCCTTAGAGATGACTCACAGTAACGTCGAGCTTCGAGGACCAACTAGACGCCGAACGGAACCTATAACCCGAATTTCATCAATTTTTTTTCATGGTAACTAAGAAAAGTGGCCCGTACGGCGTACGGCGTACGGCGGACAGACAGAAATATTTTTATTGCAGTTTTGGATTCTACATACCTTGAAACGTAAACCATCAAATTTTGAGGGGGGGTAAGAATTTTTTTTTCATGCTCGATTCCAATGGTTCATTATTGAAAATAATAAACCAATATTTCTGTCTGTCCGCCGTACGCCGTACGCCGTACGGGCCACTTTTCTTAGTTACCATGAAAAAAAATTGATGAAATTCGGGTTATAGGTTCCGTTCGGCGTCTAGTTGGTCCTCGAAGCTCGACGTTACTGTGAGTCATCTCTAAGGGGTTCAAAATAGGGGTTGAAATTTTCAAAACGCCTATACCATTTTTTTACGTAAATATTTTTACGGTTTTAAAAAGTTCTTGAACTTGCGAGTTTTTTAAGACCATCCGGAGCATCGTACGTCCAGCCGTTCGTTCACAGTAAGGCCCCGAAGTTTGCACCGACAGGCATTTTCGACTCCAGTGTGAATGAAATTGTATACAATTCAAACCAAATCTCGTAACCAGAGACGCGCCCACAATAGGAATTTGTGAATACGGCCAATCATTGGTAGGGATCACCTGATTATATTGGCGGAGTATGAAGTCGAGTTGGTTGTTCTGTGATATTATTTAATTTGAAAAATGATGGCTCTTTTGGAGTTTGTTGGTAGGTAGTGAAGCGTGAACAAACGTTGAAGTATTATTGATGGGTAAATTATTACTACGGTAAATCATTACTCAACGGTAAATTATTACACAACGGTTCATTATACCATCTACGTAGAAGGGGCTGGAGTTTGTTGGTAGGTACTTTTGCAACTTTTTTCACTCCTCATCAACAATTTCTTTTCAGAACTTCATTATGTGTGTTTCTTTTTGTTAGGTACTGTTTGTCATCGGCAGAATTATTTTAGCAACATTTAACTCGTGATTTAGGTAGGTACCTAGTAACGAGTACGGGGTTAGGTACTAACCTACGGAGGGTCTGCGATCTACATAATATGCATAGAATAGTACATATCATATTATATAGACGGGTTATCTATACATAGAGCTGTGATCTGTAACAGAAGGGTATTCTATACAAAATAATAAACCGTTGTGCAGGGATTTGCAGCGTTTTGAAATGTTTTGTTGAACACAAAATATCCTTTAAATACTAGTAAAAAACATACACAAGCATTTTGCACAGGAATGATAAATGTAAGTATTTGAAGGGCTTAAAAAACTTACACTCATCAGTTCCGTACAAAATTTCTGAATTTTGAAGGTTGAACATATAATAAAATGAGAGCACTGATTTGGATTTTTGGCAGTTAGTTAGGTACTGATCTTCTAATTAAATTATTTTCCGGAGATCAGTAAATAGCAGGTCACATACTGTTATGAAAATATTTCTTTCAAACACTTCTTCAGTAAATAAAAAAAACAGTCATATCAACCAAAATTATAACCCAATTCGTTTATTATAACAGCCATACAGTACAGCCAGCGCGTGTGGCGTTTTCATGCCACACGTCAGATTTGATAACCTTTACATCACCAGTCACTCTGCAAGAGAATCTCTTGAAGGTTCCTTTAAATGCGCAATGTTTATTTCGCTCTTCAAACTGTATAGGTACCTAATAAATTTTTCCTACGTTACGTGCGAGCTGTTATGAATGGAAGACGCTGTTATGAATGGAACCTGTAGATTGTTGCCAGACAGGTTGGTAGCTATTTATAGCAATTTACCCACTTGTGAAAACTCTTAAATGGATTCCATAATATTAATTTCTGTAGCGATACATAGGCACAATTTGAGCCTATTGTCAAAATTGTGTGAGCCACCTTGTCAGCGGACCCACTGTAGTATTATTGTCTTCAGTACTCCAGGGCAATTTACTATTATTGATCATTGCCATTCCCACATTCTGTATGATCTAGGTGAGTAGGTACAGCTATTTAAATTCGTTGGAGAAGTTGTGCTAACGTGAAAATCATAAGTGACCTATAGCCCAACAACTATGGATGGCCGCCTGTAGCAGAATGACTTTATATTCAAGAAATCAGGCGTTATAAATATATTATAATTATAGGCATATTAAAAAAATAAAAATGAATTTCTGTATCTATCCCCAAAAAACACCTACCTACCTAGTTATGTATATAAATGTATTTATTTTATTTATATAAGTGGCAGTGTCTTCATGTTCGTCAATAATAAATTACTTAGGTGAATCAATTGGTGGGGGCAAGGAATTGAATGTATTAATACCTAGTCATTATTATCGTGAGCTCTCATAATAATTGCTTATTCCGGAAATTCGAGAACGATGAGGGCCCTCTAAATTGGACTTAACCCCAGAGTTATGTAACGCCCTGAAAACGGGAGGTTATTCGGGTCTTAGTAACTTGAAGACACCGGATGTGAGTTAGAAATCAATCAGATCTCCATTTTCTCCCCCAGGGGTACCGGAGGCCTTTCTTATCGTTAATCCCCCTCCAAGACAATGGGGCTGAGTCTGAAAGTTGAGCTCAAACCAGGGGTTCAGCAATGGGGAGCGGCAAGTTATTCAACACCCTTGCGACGTCTACAAAGTGATTAGTGTGCTCATTCGAGGTTGCCTCGGCAAACCCGCAAGATACTTGTGTATTATAAATTGTCCCATTAGCTTCAGCCGCTCTATCAGTCTTCCTCGTGACAAATTGTTGGTTCGACTGAGGCAAGGGGGCGCATTTGTGGTTTCCGCTACATATAAATACTCGAAATGTGCGTAACAGAAGACGTTTTCGACCCAAAAGCCAGTTATATTTAAATGACAATGGAATCGGTATCGAAAGATGCCTGGAGTTGAATAGCTGAACTAAGTGCAACAGTCACTAGAGTGGGTAGCTCTCCTCTTTAGAAAGAAGAGTCAGTGGCGTAGCCAGGATTGTTGTGTTTTTTTTGGGGGGGGGGGGGGGGGGGGGGGGTTATCGGAAATCGAAAAAAGTTCCTGTGTCATGCAGCATGGCTATAATAGCGAATTTTCAAAGAAACATTCCTGCTATTGTGTAAAAAAAAGATGATATAGCGAGAAACCATACCACTTTTCTTAAAATTATATAATTTTTCGTGATTTTAGCCATTTTTACCGATCTTTGAGCCT
Source organism: Leptopterna dolabrata (assembly GCA_954871275.1). Lineage (NCBI taxonomy): Eukaryota > Metazoa > Arthropoda > Insecta > Hemiptera > Miridae > Leptopterna > Leptopterna dolabrata. The sequence goes on from OX940980.1 coordinate 44,527,513, forward strand.
AATAAAATCAAATTTGACCCGCTTGTTTTGAGATAAATAGTTTCATCATCCAAACGGTCCATCCGTCGTGATTAATCATCCCACACAACGTCAGGTGAATTGATATTGTTTTTAGCCATTAATCAATTTTTTACCCCAAAAATCCAAATCTGACCCCTACTCTGTGTGAAAAAATACTGAAATGGTATTTTTCTGTCTTTACTCACCCTTCCATACCATTCCATTGATTTTACATCAATTTTTTGCAATTTTAGCCGTTTTCACCGACTTTTGACCCATAGCAACTCCAATATGACCCCCATGGAATTTTTGAAAATTGCTCATCTTCGAACACATCCTTTTGTTTGACAACATAAACGTTTTGGAGAAATTTGGAATTTTTATCATGTACCCAAGCATGGATATCATCTGGAGTGGCACATAAATATATATACATAATACATACATTTTAGGGGATGCCTGTAAAAATATTTCAAAAATTCATGTTCTGAAAACGTTGCCCATGGCAATAGCTTCATTTCCTTTGAAAATTCGTTAATAAGGTTTGACATTACAAATAAAGATGAATTTAAATTAATTTTAACAAAGCATTAAATGTTACAAGTAACGTTAGGTAAGATAAATCGATGAAATAAAACATTTATTTGACAACAATGTTCGAGAATTTTCAAGGAATGAAGCTATTGCAATGGGTCCAAAATTTTCAGAAAATAAGTTTTGGTTTATTATTTTCAATAATGAACCATTGGAATCGAGCATGAAAAAAAAAATTCTTACCCCCCCTCAAAATTTGATGGTTTACGTTTCAAGGTATGTAGAATCCAAAACTGCAATAAAAATATTTCTGTCTGTCCGCCGTACGCCGTACGCCGTACGCCGTACGGGCCACTTTTCTTAGTTACCATGAAAAAAAATTGATGAAATTCGGGTTATAGGTTCCGTTCGGCGTCTAGTTGGTCCTCGAAGCTCGACGTTACTGTGAGTCATCTCTAAGGGGTTCAAAATAGGGGTTGAAATTTTCAAAACGCCTATACCATTTTTTTACATAAATATTTTTACGGTTTTAAATAGTTCTTGAACTTGCGAGTTTTTTAAGACCATCCGGAGCATCGTACGTCCAGCCGTTCGTTCACAGTAAGGCCCCGAAGTTTGCACCGACAGGCATTTTCGACTCCAGTGTGAATGAAATTGTATACAATCCAAACCAAATCTCGTAACCAGAGACGCGCCCACAATAGGAATTTGTGAATACGGCCAATCATTGGTAGGGATCACCTGATTATATTGGCGGAGTATGAAGTCGAGTTGGTTGTTCTGTGATATTATTTAATTTGAAAAATGATGGCTCTATTGGAGTTTGTTGGTAGGTAGTGAAACTTGAACAAACGAAGTATTATTGATGGGTAAATTATTACTACGGTAAATCAATACTCAACGGTAAATTATTACACAACGGTTCATTATACCATCTACGTAGAAGGGGCTGGAGTTTGTTGGTAGGTACTTTTGCAACTGTTTTCACTCCTCATCAACAATTTCTTTTCAGAACTTCATTATGTGTGTTTCTTTTTGTTAGGTACTGTTTGTCATCGGCAGAATTATTTTAGCAACATTTAACTCGTGATTTAGGTAGGTACCTAGTAACGAGTACGGGGTTAGGTACTAACCTACGGAGGGTCTGCGATCTACATAATATGTATATAATAGAATAGTACATATCATATTATATAGACGGGTTATCTATACATAGAGCTGTGATCTGTAACAGAAGGGTATTCTATACAAAATAATAAACCGTTGTGCAGGGATTTGCAGCGTTTTGAAATTGTGTTACAGGCAAATCCGTTTCAGAGCATCCTGATGCATCTCTAGATTTTAACAAAACTGTACACGTATATATTTATTCATGTGTCACTCCAGACGATATCTGACCTTGCGTACGTGATAAAAATTCCAAATTTCGCCAAAATGTTCTTACCGCCAAACAAAAGGATGAGCAATTTTCAAAAATTCGAACGGAATCAAATTTGAGTTTTTAGGGGTCAAAACTTGGTAAAAACGGCTAAAATTGATATTTATATCTATAACCAATAATGCTTCTCTTTTACATAGGTGACGTGTACTGTACAGATAACAATTCAAGCTATTTGGATACCTATACACATTTTTAAGCTGTCAACAAAACACCACTAGAGGTGGAGGCGGGGGGGGGGGGGGAGGGGGTCGGTAAAATCAATAGCATGAAAATTCATTTCGGCACATCAACGAAAAGTTCAGTAATAACGAACTTCTGCAACACTGCTGTCGGAACTACCCACTCAAGCTCATACGGGGTGGGGGAGGGGGAGAGCGAAAACAATCGATAAAGCAAGGGAGCACTGAGATGAACGATAATGTGAAAAATAATAACTGGTTTTTTTCAAAGCATCGAAGTCGCACGTCAAACGTATCGTATGGCAGGGGAGAAGTGTGACCAACCGGAAAGTTCAACCTGGGGACGCCGTTTGCCCGGAACCAGAGGGAATAAAATTCCATCACTGAACGAATTAAACGGATCCCAGGTTCAGGGAGTCGAGAGATCGGAGTACTTATCAACAAAAAATACGCGTGCACCGCTTGATGCCGAAGCTTTGCCGCAATCGAAATATCGAAGAGCCCAGGGCTTAGAGAGGAAGTGGTGTTTTATCTTCAACCAACTAGGAACTGATGGTAAAGTGCATGGTTTACCTGGTTGTACCACAGGTAGGTAGGTAATTAGTTACCTACAGGGCCTATGCATCCGTAACGAAGACTACGATTTCAACTCTTCTCCCTTTGGCCACTGTTGAATCGACTTGTATGGGACCATTTGAGACTCTAACCATAGGACTACTGTAAATGTTAATAATTTGCTCACCAACACTGGTTAAATAGAAGAGGAAATACGAGCTTAATAGGGATTTCACGTTTTCTTCGATCACTATGCACTTCATGGGATACGATCTTAGAACTCCTCCTCCTAATAGTTATTATATAATTCATTAAAATCGATCGAATCGACCAGAAGGTATGGTAATTCTACTTCTAATACTAGCGGAAATAACCCTTTACTTAGAATCAATACCAGACACAGCCAGTCAGGCTAATAAGGTGCCTACTTCTAACCAGATTTTATAACACAAGACTCTCCAGCTTCATAACACCATTGCTAGCATAAAATCTACAAGGCATGTTTAGCTAGGTAATAATATTTTTCCTAAGTTCGCTAATATTCAGATTAACACAAAAACTTTCTGCACGTAGAAGCGTAACACTCAAATTTATGGGTAAGGAACGAAACTACCGTTGTTGAAACATTTTCAGGGTTTTACTAGTCTGGAACCCCGTTTTGCCCCACAAAGGAAACTAAGGTATAAATAATAATAAAGGAACTAAAGTGATTAAAATTCTCCTTCATTCTCATTTTGACCTTCCCAATCGCTAGTGGTCTCACCCCAGATAACCTTTCAGGACACCAGCAGTTGACTGAACATTTAAAAAGTATTAGCGTTGTTGATAAACAATCCGCAGGCCACCTCGCCGTCGATCTCCCTCGACCCTGTGAACCACCTTTTTCTGATCCGAGAACCCGTCGCTCGGCCCGGGTTTCACAGACGCCGAGGGAATCCCGCTCTGCTCCCGTCTTCTTTCATATAAAAAGCGTCCTTTCCTTCTCTCAGTACCATTCACTCTTTAGCTTCCAACCTAGCGTCTTAGAAACAACTGTTTCAAGTATTCACTTTAGCAGAGAGTAAGAGTATTATTCATTCAAACATGCTAGTATTAACTCTACTTCTACCTTGTCTGGGTATGGTGGCCGCCTTCGAACTAGAACCTGAGACCGGAGTGTACGATGCTGACCTGCAGGTAAATACTTAACAACCACACAACCTAACTAAATAATTTAAATATCTAACAGAATACATGAATTTCGATACCTCTTCTTCTTCTTTAGCCTTCAGTCCTGAGATTGGTTTGCGACCTCTAATCAGTTGATTAATGTTGATCTTATTAATTATGAAGTAGCGGAAAATTGTTGCATTCTCAAATTGACAGAAGAGCAAACAGTTCCTAAAACACGCACAGGCATAAATGCGCACACTATTTGTCGCACAAATTAGTTTTGTCAAAGCATTATTTTTTCATTCAAACTCATCCCACATTAGTATGAGAACGCGGAACCTATCTTGTAGTTAGGTTTGGTAAGCGATTTGTAGCATTCAGGAAAATTTGGCCAATGTTTCGTACGTAACATTGTCAGTTATCAGAACTTCGAACCTGCAAGAAGACTGGTACTGAGGCTTTGAAAAATATTTTAATAACACTAGCTAAGCACGGAGGTGTTATTCAATTTGCGATTGTACCTATGTTGAGTACCTACCTGTGAACCCACCTGATGAAACATTATTTTATTGTTGCGTATTGAGACAAAATCGACTGATGATTAGAAATTGTGCTGCACATGTGTGGTGATTTTGATGTGTACCGAAGAATATTTAGTTGCTCAGTATATTATACACATTATATTATGAGTATAATAAATAATCAGTTAGTACTCGATTGGTATTTGAAGACGGTTTGAAGGGCTCGTAGGATTTATATTATTCATTAAATCAAATTTATGTTCGGGGAATGGAGTGTTGAAGTGGGGGTTAAAATGACAACGGGATTGTTTGGTTTGTCTCAAGAACGGGTAATTTTTTTTTTAATTTGTTGGGATGGGAAAGTATGATAGGTACCTACCACCGATTTAAGCGGAACTTCAGCAAGTCAAATTATTTATCAGCAGTACGTTTTGGAATCATACAGATTAGCGGGGTGTATAGATCATGAGTTTGGAGAAAGACATTAGCACGGCGAGGGGATCTTCCTATTTTATCAGGGTTAAACATACCCATAATATTATTAACATCCCATTCCTTGTTTGTTCTGTTAAGAGAGATCGTCGATCCCCTGAACCTTTCGTAGATCGAGGAGGTAGGCGTGGTGGATACGCCTTGCCTGCGGGTGTCAACCCTACTTTCCCCAAAAACGGTGGACAGTGGCCCGATGCGTACAAGCAGGTAATGATCCAAAAATCAAAACTGTTTTATACGTACAATCCACTAGTAGCAGCTACATTGCACGAGCTGCTACAGCTTAAATACCAATTCTGTGGTCAAGGATAATAAGTCGAGGTCTACAAACATGTTACAAGGGCTATGCAAGCACCGCCCACGGTGTATGCAGTGTGTGTTGTAATATTTCTGAGAGATAACACAACTCTTTCATCATGAAAATAAAGCAAAGATGTGTAGCTTGAGATTATCATATTCATATACGTGTTTTCCGCTTTGTTTTAGAGGGGTCGTCGGTCCCCTGAGCCAGAACCTTTTGTAGATCGATCCTCTTCTACGAGAAGGAAACCTGGACCTGGGTTCTCCCTGCCACAAGGCGTCAACCCTACCTTTCCTAAAAATGGTGGACAGTGGCCTGATGCATACAAGCAGGTAATAAAATAATCCTAATCATAGTTCACTGAAAAGTTCATAACACGCAGAAAATGTATGCGTAAGCTGCCGCTCCTCAATAAATTAACATCCCGAAACAATGTATCGGGAACAGCCAAGAAATCATCCTAAGTATTTGAAGCTATGGCACTCGTTAGCCTCGCTGGCGGGTCCCCCACACCTTTCAATATGGCAGGCCGCACCCTGACCATTATTAAGGTGTGGGGGACCCGCCTGCGAGGCTAACGAGTGCCATAGCTTCAAATAGTTAGGATGATTTCTTGGCTGTTCCCGATAAATGTCACTTAGGGACCAAATTCACTGAATACCAGTATATTGATCGGTACAAAGCTTCAAGCAACCTTTTAGTCGTTCATTTTCTGTACCTAATGAATTCAGATCTTTACAGCTGAAACCTGTAAACCTGAAACCAAATGCATATTGAACTATTCCAAATAATATTATCCTAGCATCGACCCAGAAAAAAAGCTCCCTCAATGAGCAAAATTTAGGTCAACAAATAAATAAATAAGTAAATCAATTAACATACCTACGAGTTTTAATGAATACCGTTGAGGATGAATTCTCTACGTGTTTCAATTTATGGGCCATCAGTATACTCGTAGTTGTATTCCAGAAGGTTCTTGGGAACAACCTGACACAAAATTCTGTGTTTATATCCAAAATGAAAAAAGCACATTTCTTGTTCCATATACGTAGGTTTGTAGGTACCTGGAATAATGATCCATTGTATGAGCAATTCTGGTGGTAGGGGAATGGTAGTTGTTTATTATGCATAATATTTTTCTGTTGTTTTAGAGGGTCCGACGGTCTCCAAACCCCCAACGTCTCCCATCCTCGAACACTTATCCGCGTTTTCCCAAACCTAAATGGCCAAGATTTTAGACGCTCAAGAGTCGGTTAGATGAACGTGAGGTAAGTGCCTAATGCAGTACTAAATATTTTGTGATTATGATCAGACTTGTTTGTGCATGTCGAAGCAGCTGTACCAACACCTCTCTCCTTCCCTTTTGGATTCATTCCCAATAAACGAGCGCAGCTAGACTCATTAAAATACCAAGCATATTAAAATTTCAAGTGAATGAGGCACTCGTATCCTAGTTGAGCTCGTTTACTGGGAATGAATCCAAAAGCAGAGGGAAGAGGTGGTGGTACAGCTGCTACCATTTAAGACGACACTCAAGATAGCCGCACTGGTTGAACTCTCAAGTACTCATTTATGTACTTCAATGAGTTCTCATTGAAACTACGTACATCACAATGAATTCTGCGGAACAATACATATAAATATTCAAATTCTATTCGTTGTTTCCTACAGGTACGCTTCCGAGTTCTGCAGTCGTGAATTCAAGTTGGAATCCTACACTTCACCTTTGTCATCAAACCTGTGAGACGAGGGAATGTGACTGCATATTTTACAACAACCTTTTATAATCATCAATCCTACATTCAAATTATGACCCAATGTTGTTACTTTTTTAGAGACTCACTATTTACTATTAAGCATGTGAACGCTTAACAGTCGGTTAGGATCAGGTAATCGAAATTGTATCGAATTCACAATGTTTCTTACAGCCCATTTCATAATGAATTTACCTATACCTACAGAATGTTCGAAACTGGATGAGAAAGGCCTGGGCGGGTCATTGATTTGAGGCCCATTAATTTATGTACTTTTATAGGTATTGTATATACGAAAGTGTGCTGACCAACAACACAACTCTTTTCGTGCTTTACTTAACAACTGTGTAAATGAATGAATGAAATGGAAATTTACGACTTGAATAAATCATTCAATGATACATTAATTTATACATACTGATTGAATCCCTTTCCAACGGCACGAATGAAACTTTTTGTTTCACTTTTACAAGTTGACCGATAAACTCCATGCACGTATGAAAATACGTACCTGCAATGTTAGTACTGTGGTCTAAGTTGAAGAGTAAGCTAAATTTAAATATTACACAGCATGGAACGGAGGCGATGAACTAACTAGTTTGGAAACAATTGATGAAATATTTTTCAAGGATTAATATATAAGTACCAGGGTAGTTAACTCGAAGCCCGTGTTTAAGGGGTATAAGAACTGAAGATGCCCGTCTCAAGAAGTAGGGCCATCCACCACCTGGCTGTAGCTGGCTGGCAGTTTGGGGGGCGAACCCTCCCAGGACAGCCCTACTCTGTGGTGGCAGGCCAATCCCCTGCAGGCCCGAAATCAACGTCGATTAAAAGCACACAAACAGTGTTAAATTGAAAGGGTGAATGGGTAACTTACCTTTCTCCTGTGACATGTCAGTAACTCAAATAATACGTTTCCAACGGAAATGTATTATGTTAATGAACGATTCAAGATCCTTTTATAAAAAGCAAAATGCAGAGCAACTTTATTCTCATAGGCCAGAACAGAAAAGGTAAGGTCAGTCTAGGCAACCTGACACCGCTGTAACATGGTGAATACCTTGACTAAATTCTATGACGTGATCGCATATATACCGTTATGCTCCAGTCCTGAATTTGGATAAATACCTATTTCCCGGTATTTATGGCGGGATATTCTGTATCACGAATCTACAAAGGGGAGGAAAATGCAGTCTTGCTGATCTTCCATCTGGCCGGTGTTGTTTGAACTTGATGACGTGTTACGGATCCGGCGTAGATGAACTTATGGAGGGCTATTTTAGAGGAACTGCGTCGATTTCTCAACAAACAGAAATAGCCGGATGGTCCATAAAGACAGTGACTTGACGAGGACATCGGACCCCCTCCACTACGCCCTTTCGAGGTAAAAGAGGAAGCGACTATACTAAATAAGTATGCAACCAAGGTAACTGCTGCTCTCGTAAAATGTAACTCTGCAGTGGTGGGGTGCACTCTTCTATCCCAGGGAAGAAGTTGATTTTGGATACTTGTTGCTAATATGTACAGGTTTAACCTTCCGATAGGCGCTCGTATGTGAGAGATACGGTCTAGTCCTTCGATCATTTGTATCTGATTACACAGCAGTACTAGGGTATTGACGGATCTTTCAGGTATGCAACCCGTTACGTGCGCAATTTGAGCTATGCTTTTCATAGAACTCTAATTTTCTGACAAGAAAAGCGATTTTGTATGTGAGACATACGCGCGACCATCGCCGTTCTGATTATGATGTTCCACTCTGCGATCTCTGGTAAGGACCATCTAATCATTTTGGTTTATTATTTGCAATAATAAACCTTTGGAATCGACCATGAAAAAAAAGAAAAAGATTACCCCCCCCCCCCTCCCTCAAAATGTGAAAGTTAACGTTTCAAGGGACGTAGAATACGAATGTCGCATATACAAACATTTCCGTCCGTACAACGTACGCCGCCGCCGTCCACGGCTTTTTCCTTAGTTCCCATGAACACAAATACACGAAATTTGGTATATGGGTCCCGTTTGGGTTCTAGTTGGTCCTCGAAGCTCGGCGTTACTGTCACTCAACTCTAAGGGGTGAAAAATAGGGGTTGAAATGTCCGGAGTATCCCTATCTCGAAAAATTGTATTTTGAGGGGTGGTTTTTTCTCGCATTTTTAAATAGTTTGATTTTTTCTGAATTTTTGAGACCATCCGGAGCATTCTACGATGTTGCCATAAAATTTGCTATACAATTTGCCGTAAGGAGCAGGGTGTATGCAGGCATGAAGCTGTGTTGACAGCGCACATCACTGGTTTCCTGCCAGCTGGACGGTAGAGCGTAGTGGTCTAACTGACGAACTGATACGCTAAAGTTCCCGAGATCGAAACCCTACCGGGATTGAATATTTTTTCACTCCTCATCAACAATTTCCCTTCAGAACTTCATTATTTGTGTTTCTTTTTGCCATTTTAGCAACTGTTTGTCATCGACAGACGTGATTTAGGTAGGCGACTAGTACCTAACGATTACGGGGTTAGGTACTAAGGTACGGAGGGTCTGAAATCTACATAATTTGTATAGAATAGCACATGATATTATATAGAAGGGTTACCTATAAAGAGATCAGTGATCTGTACAGGAGGGTGTTCTGTACAAAGTAATAAACCGTTGTGATGGGATTTGCAGCGTTTTTCGAATGGCTGACGTCTAGTATGTGTTCTGTAAAATAATCCAGCATTCAAGAGGAACAAAAGAGGTATTTTCTGAATTGAAAAAATAAACATAATAATTATGTTCGTATTGACAAAAAACTATTCTTTCATTTTATATCTTGCAGATACGTTCCTACAGACAGTAGGCACATAAATATAACTACGATTATAAGTAAATAGTTACCTATCAATTCGTTGCCATGTTCCTGCAAAGCTAGTTAGATAAACGGATGTATCCTATTTTGAATCGATAGGCAGTCAAATTCTGTTATCATGAGTGAACACTGTTGAGGTAGATGTTACATATTGTAGTGGTTTATATGTTTCTATTAAACTAAGCTTAATTATGATTAGTCTATTTTGTGTCTATTTGTGGCTAGTTTTGATTTATTTGCGATTGATAATAATTTGCTAGGTTTTTATCAATTCGATTAATTCTTAAACTTCCATACAAGTTCATTTAATAGTTTTCAGAAAATAATCACTTAGATGACTGATTTTTCCTTGGTATACCCATCGTTTTCTGTTGCTCAAATGAGAGCGTATTGGTCAGATACTCGCGACCAACCGTGAAACTCAGGAGGCGAACCTAACGGAAGGTGAAACGCCCGTGTAGTGATGGTAATGTTAGAAAATTTTGGCATTCATTACAATGGTCTTGACATAATGGTGGCTTGGGACTTGCAAGAAAAATTGACCGTTGTGAAAGAATTTGTAGTGTTTAATAAGAAGTTATTATGATGCTGCCGGAATTTTGGTCGTAAAATAATTTCATAATGAATGGGTGACAGGGGAATCAAACTCTGATATAACGAACCGTTATGTGTATGTATTCACACCGTACTCTAATCGATTTTCAAACACTTTATCCAGTGACTGTGACAAGAACTAGTAGCAATAAAGCACTTTACGTGCTGTATACAGCGAGGGCACCTGCTCCCAATTACATAATAATTATATGACTCCACTAAACTGTTCCACCTAGGAGGCTCTTGAACCGTTTTTATTGTGCCTTAAAAGCTTCCGCAGAAAAACAGGCGTCATAAATAGCTCGTATGACCGGTAAAAAATGCAGCTCCGCTCAGCTCCCGTTCGAGCTGTAAAGAAGCGAACATTTTATACTCACCTGTGAGGGATGCTGGGATAAAATCCGCCAATAAAATGGCGCAGGTTTTTAATGGGTGTCACCTTTTATGGGGCAACTTACATGATATCGTGGCTGTGAAACCAGACATGTGACCTAGAAGAAGAAAGACAATTCTACAGGTAGCATCATTAACAGGTAAACGCAGGCGTTTCAGGAAATGTGTCTTGACAGAATTCTAAAATTCAAATTTTATTTATTTTTTATTTTGGTTTATTATTCTGTGAATAATACACCTATGTATTAGCTCAGCGAAAAATCTTTATAACACGCCCTAACAATTTTTTCTTTTACGTCTCAAGGTGCGTAGATTCCAAAAAATGCAATGCCGTATCATTATATCTTACATTTATTTTCGGTCGACAAAGTTCGTTCTTTCGCACATAGGCTCCATTTGGGTCCTAGTTGTGCTCCGAAGCTCGGGAACCCGATTGGAATATACCCAAAGGTCTTATGGGTGAAGAATGGGTGTAAAAATAGGGGTTTTCGAGGTTTTTTGTTTAGGTTTTAGTGAACATGAGCTTTTGAGGTGTCGTTTTCCATGTTTTGCACACGAAAGATACAATAAATGAACAATAAACGTTTCTGTAGGTATGTCCAATATAATAATAAACCCATGCGACAAGGACTTCGGAGCGTTTGAGGGCTCATTGCGATACGTAGTGTATTTTTTTTATTTTACTTTACTAAAAGGATACCAAACCGCACCACTCCAGCATCACTCTAAATCAATCTTTAACCCTGATAGTTTCCTATAATTTATCACACTAAATGCTCAAAGGTAAAGTTAGCTACCAATGAATCCCCCAAAATTAAAACTTCAATACATTGCTATAGCTCATTTTAGGAAATTCCCACTGGAAAAAAAAAAAAATAAATAAATTAAATAAAAAATAAACAAGAACTAACATACCGCACTCGCTGTGCACTTTGTCGTCCTGGGAAATGGGAACCACCTGATAACGAGATTCTTTTTTCCCCCTTTAAAAATAAAGAAGAAATATATGGTGAGGAGATGGGCTACCATTTCCAATTCCTGGTAGCGATATTTCGTTAAAAAGTGCCAGACGCCTCCAGCGAAAGTAAATTGTTAAACGGTTTAAAATGGAGGTGGGTCGAGGGAGATCTTTTTTGGCGAAGCCCCCCGATCCGCCGCTTTCATACACCAACGATTGTTATTTACTGCGTTTTTCCCCACCATCGCGCCAACTCGTTACACTAAAGTCTTTTACTGAGATTTTTTCCCTTCTAATAGGTTTTAAATGAAACCATCAATTTATACAGGGAAAGGTGTGCGGCGTTCGATGGTGAAAATCCTTATACTTTCTGGAGTATAATCATCCTCCCACCACCAGTGCGCTCTAATCTAAATTGCGTTCCTTATGCCCATAATTTTGTATATCTACGTCTTTAGGCTCCGTGCCGACATTTTGCAGTTTGGGATACGCTCAATTTTTTATGGTGAGGTGTTGAGTGTTTCCTCTGCTGATGGCAGGTAGGTAGTTACCCTCCGTCCTTCGGTCTTGGTAAGTAGGAAGGTACAGATAACTAGTTGGTTGTAAGGCGCCCGTTGAAAAAGCTCCTCGTCCCCCCACCCTTCACCACACTTCCATGTAATAATAAATAACAACCCCAGTATAACAACTTATAATGCTTCAGGTGATTTCATTATCAAAATCGATATCTCATAAGTAATATCACCTTCATGATGAGTGGATAAGGTCTTCATTATTTATTAAATTCCTTATTCTTTTTGATTTATTATTTTCAATAATGAACCATTGGAATCGAGCATTAAAAAAAAAAAAAAAAAAAACGCTGCAAATCCCTGCACAACGGTTTATTATTTTGTACAGAATTCCCTCCTGTTACAGATCACAGGTCTCCGTATAGAACCCTTCTATATAACATATTTATGTACTATTCTACACATATTATGTAGATCGCGGACCTCCGTAGGTTAGTACCTAACCCCGTACTCGTTACTAGGTACCTACCTAAATCACGGGGTAAATGTTGCTAAAATAATTCTGTCGATTGCAAACGGTACCTAACAAAAAGAAACGCACATCATTTTTCAAATGAAATAATATCACAGAACAACCAACTCGACCTCTTAGGTACCCCACTAATAAAATCGGCGCGTCCCTGGTGACGAGATTTCGTCTGTTGTATACAATAGAGAGTTTTTGCAACACACTCACGACGAAACGAACGAAACGAAAGCAGTGCTGCGCATGCGCACTTAAGACACAGAAAAGTTTGACGAACCGTGACGACGAAAAATACCGGGATCTCGCGGTGTCAGCTTTCGTCGTGTTGATGTGACGAAACGTAATTTAACCTTACATCTGTATAACGCTACCTACCTTCTTCTGTTTTCCTTGGAAAATAAAAATGTTGAGCGTCGTATTCACAGCTGCTTCTTGGCGTCTTGGCAGACTTGACGCCATGTGTGGACATAGATTTGTATTAACCATGGAGTAAAATGGATGAAAGTGAGGTTGACATAACGTTAGCGTGACTCCACCAGCCGGTAGACGCCAAAGCTGAACGAAAACTGAACCGAAAAAGGTTAGCATCTGACTTCGGTCGCCCTATCCGCCATTTCCGTTTCGGTGTCGTTTTCCGTTTCGTTTCGTCACGAGTGTGTTGCAAAAACTCTCTAATTTCATTCACAGTGGAGTCGAAAATGCCTGTCGGTTCAAACTTCGGGGCCTTACTGTGAACGAACGGCTGGACGTACGGTGCTCCGGGTGGTCTTAAAAAACTCGTAAGTTCAAGAACTATTTAAAACCGTAAAAATATTCACGTAAAAAAAAGGTATAGGCGTTTTGAAAATTTCAACCCCTATTTTGAACCCCTTAGAGATGACTGACAGTAACGTCGAGCTTCGAGGACCAACTAGACCCCGAACGGAACCTATAACCCGAATTTCATCAATTTTGTTTCATGGTAACTGAGAAAAGTGGCCAGTACGGCGTACGGCGGACAGACAGAAATATTTTTATTGCAGTTTTGGATTCTACATACCTTGAAACGTAAACCATCAAATTTTGAGGGGGGTAAGCATTTTTTTTCATGCTCGATTCCAATGGTTAATTATTGAAATTATGAACCAAAAAATTCTAACCCCCCCTCAAAATTTGATGGTTTACGTTTCAAGGTATGTAGGATCCGAAAATGCAATAAAAAAAATTTCTCTCTGTATGCCGTACGCCGTACTGGCCACTTTTCTCAGTTACCATGAAAGAAAATTGATGAAATTCGGGTTTTAGGTTCCGTTCGGGGTCCAGTTGGTCCTTGAAGCTCGACGTTACTGTCCGTCATCGATAGAAGTGTATGGTTTTTTTACGTTATTAAATTAATCTTGAGCTACACAATTTTTTGAGACCACCCGGAGCATTGTGCGTCCAGCCGTTCGTGTGCACCAATAAATTTCAACACGATCGTGAATCAAACTGTTTAAATCCGGCCCAGATATCATCGCTAGGGATCACCTGATTATAATCAAGGACGGCTGTATGAAGTCGTTGGTTGTACTGCGATATTATTTCATTTGATTAGTGATGGACTACTGGATTTTGTTGGTAGGTACTTGTGAAACTTGAACAAACGTTGAAGTATTATAGATGGGTAAATTATTACACAATGTTAAATTACTACACAACGGCAAATTAGTGCACAACGGTAAATTATTACACAACGGTAAATTATTACACATTGGTTCATCTACAAAGAAGGGGCTGGATTTTGTTGATCGGTACTTTTGCAACTTGAACAACCGTTGAGGTATTATTGATGGGCAAGTTGTTACACAACGGTTCATCATATATGTACTTGACCACGGGGGAAGGTAAAACAACGATCTACGCAGAAGGGGCATCTATTGCACTCCACATCAACAATTTTCCTTCAGAACTTCATTATTTGCGTTTCTTTTTCCCACTTTAGTTACTGTTGTCATCGACAGAATTATTTTAGCAACATTTAACTCGTGATTTAGGTAGGTACCTAGTAACGAGTACGGGGTTAGGTACTAACCTACGGAGGGTCTGCGAACTACATAATCTCTATATATTATAAAAACGAATCTCTGTGAGTCTGTCTGTCTGTCTGTGTGTCTGTCTGTCTGTCTTCCCACGGCCTAACGGCTCGACGGATATCGACCAAATTTGGCACGAATATCCAGTAGGCTCTCAAGTTGTGCAATGTCGCATTTTTAATTCCCTGACCATAGCGGAACTATGGTCGACCATGGTCAACTCCTGAATGGCTTGACGGATATCGACCAAATTTGGCACGAATATCCAGGAGGCTCCCAAGTTGTGCAACGTCGCATTTTTAATTCCCTCACCATAGCGGAACTATGGTCGACCATGGTCAACTCCTGAATGGCTTGACGGATATCGACCAAATTTGGCACGAATATCCAGTAGGCTCCCAAGTTGTGCAACGTCGCATTTTTAATTCCCTGACCATAGCGGAACTATGGTCGACCATGGTCAACTCCTGAATGGCTTGACGGATATCGACCAAATTTGGCACGAATATCCAGGAGGCTCCCAAGTTGTGCAACGTCGCATTTTTAATTCCCTGACCATAGCGGAACTATGGTCGACCATGGCCAACTTCGTTAATTGAAATGGTAACCCCTATTTTTTATCGCGTATTCGTAATCTACGTGAAATTCTATCTACGATCGACCCTTCGGACTACCCCCGCGGTCGACCATAGCACATCCATGGGCCCCTCCATGGTCGAATCCCGAATTGTTCAACGGATATCGACCAAATTTGGCACCAATATCCGGTAGCCTCCCAAGTTGAACGTAGGCGCATTTTTAATTCCCTGACCATAGCGGAAATATGGTGACCATGGTCAACTCCTGAATGGCTTGACGGATTTTGATAAAATTGGGCACAAATACCCGGTAGGCTATGGGATTTTTCCGTGGTTTGTTGGTTCCACGATACTGCGTACAGCGAATCTCGGATTGCGAGCGAAGCGAGCGGTCAGGCTAGTATGTATAGAATAGCACTTGATATTATATAGAAGGGTTATCTATACAGAGAGTTGTGTTCTGTAACAGAAGGGTATTCTGTACAAAATAATAAACCGTTGTGCAGGGATTTGCAGCGTTTTTTTATGAGCCTTCAAAGGTTCGGCAACAAATTACGTCATTGCACTCCTTCCGCCAGGGTGGGACCCCCTTGCCCAGTGAGACGCCACTTGTTGCCCAACCTTTGAAAGCTCATAGAAAAATAACTATTCATCATAGGAGAGTGCGGTTGGTATGAAAATTCTTAGATCGTATTCCAATTCGATAAAAAAAAAAAAAACGCTGCAAATCCCTACACAGCGGTTTATTATTTCGCACAGAACACCCTTCTGTGACAGATCACAGCTCTCTGTGTAGATTACCCTTCTATATAATATATTTATGCACTATTCTATACGTGTTATGTAGATGGCAGACCCTCCGTACCTTAGTACCTAAACCCGTACTCGTTTCTAAGTACCTACCTAAATCACGTGTTAAGTAAATGTTGGTAAAATAATTCTGCCGATGACAAACAGTTGCTAAAACGGCAAAAATAAACAAGGATAATGGACTTGTGAACGGAAATTGTTGATGAGGAGTGGAAAAATATTCAGTCCCGGTCGGGTTTCGATCTCGGGAACTGTAGCTTATCAGTTCGTTAGGTACGCTACTGACCTATACCATCCAGCTACCAGGAGACCAGTGCTCTCAACACACCTTCATGCCTGCATACACCCTGCTCTTTGCGGCAAATTGTATTGCAATTTTTATGACAACATCGTAGAATGCTCTGGGTGGTCTCAAAAATTCAGAAAAAATCAAACTATTTAAAAATGCGAGAAAACCCACATCTCAAAATACAATTTTCCGAGATAGGGATACTCTCGACATTTCAACCCCTATTTTTCACCCCTTAGAGTTGAGGGGCATTAACGCCGAGCTTCGAGGACCAACTAGACCCCAAATGGGACCCATTTACGAAATTTTTTAGGTTCATGGGAACTAACGAAAAAGCCGTGGACGGCTTAAGGCGGACGGACGGAAATTTGTATTATTCGACATTCGTATCCTAATTCCCTTGAAACGTAAACCATCAAATTGTGGGGGCGGGTTAATTTTTTGGTTTATTATTTTCAATAATGAACCATTGGAATCGAGCATGAAAAAAAAAATTCTTACCCCCCCTCAAAATTTGATGGTTTACGTTTCAAGGTATGTAGAATCCGAAACTGCAATAAAAATATTTCTGTCTGTCCGCCGTACGCCGTACGGGCCACTTTTCTTAGTTACCATGAAAAAAAATTGATGAAATTCGGGTTATAGGTTCCGTTCGGGGTCTAGTTGGTCCTCGAAGCTCGACGTTACTGTCAGTCATCTCTAAGGGGTTCAAAATAGGGATTGAAATTTTCAAAACGCCTATACCTTTTTTTTACGTGGATCTTTTTACGGTTTTAAATAGTTCTTGAACTTACGAGTTTTTTAAGACCACCCGGAGCACCCGTCCAGCCGTTCGTTCACAGTAAGGCCCCGAAGTTTGAACCGACAGGCATTTTCGACTCCAGTGTGAATGAAATTGTATACAATTCAAACCAAATCTCGTCACCAGGGACGCGCCGATTTTATTGGTGGGGTACCTACCTAAGAGGTCGAGTTGGTTGTTCTGTGTTATTATTTCATTTGAAAAATGATGGCTCTATTGGAGTTTGTTGATAGGTAGTGAAACCGATTTTATTGGTGGGGTACCTATGAAGTCGAGTTGGTTGTTCTGTGATATTATTTCATTCGAAAAATTAATGATGTGTGTTTCTTTTTGTTAGGTACTGTTTGCAATCGACAGAATTATTTTAGCAACATTTACCTCGTGATTTAGGTAGGTACCTACCTAGTAACGAGTACGGGGTTAGGTACTAACCTACGGAGGGTGTGCGATCCGGCTGGATTTTGTTGATAGGTACTTTTGCAACTTGAACAACCGTTGAAGTATTATTGATGGGTAAATTATTACATAATGGCAAATTATTACACAGCGACAAATTATTACACAACGGTAAATTATTACACAACGGTAAATCATTACACAACGGTAAATTATTACACCACGGTAAATTATTACACAGCGGCTAATCTACCAAGAAGAGGCTGGATTTTGTTGATAGGTACTTTTGCAACTTGGACAACCGTTGAAGTATTATTGATGGGCAAATGATTACACAACGGTTCATTATTCTATCTCCGTAGAAGTGGAACCTATACAGGTAAATTATTACACAACGGTTTAGGGAGGTACCTAGTACCGAGTACGGGGTTAGGTACTAACCTACGGAGGGTGTAGAATAATACATTATGTTATATAGGAGGGTTATCTATACGGAGACCTGTGCTCTGTAACAGAAGGGTATTCTGTACAAAATAATAAACCGTTGTGCAGGGATTTCCAGCGTTTTGGATTAAGCTTCAACGCTCTGAATACATTATAACATGCCTATAATATCTGTAATTTGTATCATCATCGCAACTAAACGGCTATGCTACGTATTATGTTGTTGGAATTAGTGTCCATACATCGTTCGAGTCACATTCTAACAGTTTAAATCCTTACATAACCAGAAAGGGATTTAGTTAAATTATTAATATTTATCATTAACATATTATGCACACTTTTATATGAACTGGCGCATCTCTAAGGATTGAAATGACCTGTAACTGACGACCATTTTGTCATGTTCCTTTACCGGTAACATAATTATGTATAATTTTTGTTAACTAGCGCATCTCCAGGGATTGAAAAGACCTGAAACCGACCTCCGTTCTGTCTTTATACTACGGACAGGTCATAAAGTGTAGTTTTGCATTATTACTCAGTCGTTACCATTTTATTGTCCTGCTCTCGTTCTCTTCAAAGCTTGAAAATACTTCGTCAGGTCCCACACTCCCTCCCCAGGCTCTCAAATTATTCAAAACAAATCGTCCAGGCGCGAATAAACCCGGAGCGCTCTGACCCCCACAAAGAAATTTTCGTCCCATTAAAAGGGGTCATAATGTATCCCCTCCGGAAAAAATAATTATTTCCCACCCGAGACAAATTAAAATCATCGCTGAGTTTTCTCTTTTTTTTATCTCTCGTAATTCGTAGTTTCACATCGCTGTACCCCCTTCCTGGCCAGTGAACCCCAACTTTTATTCCATTTTCAAATGTTCCCAGTCTTGAAAGCGTTACGTAGACAATTCCTCGGTGACACTAATTTGTCAAAACGCGCTTGACTAATAGTAGCCATCGAGCTCGAGTGCTCTGGAATTAGTTCGAATTAGCGAGAAAAACGGAGGAGCACAGCTGTCCCAACTGGAGAGACAAAGACAGAGAGGCCTCCGAGTTTATTCTATTTTGTAAGTCTCCACTTTAATTGCGGTTATTCGTTATTTGATGAGATAGTCCATCTGTTATTCAGAGAGCTGTACATAAAATGTCCTGAGGGTGTAAAAGTTTAGTAGCACCTTCTGGATAACAACAGGAATGTTCTCATTGCAGTGGCTAAAAATAAGCCAGTTAGTTAGCTATGATGAGTTGTTGAGTTAACAATTACCGGGGGGGGGGGGGGGTATTATTGGTTTAGTATCTTCAAGCAATTGAGCAGTAAACATTCAAAGTTTGATGTTTAAATTGAAATGTACAACATCAAACTTTGAATTTATCTGAATTTTAAACATACACTGAAGTTTTCGTAAGTAGGCACCGACAAATCAAAAAGAACACGTACGTCCGCCTTCCGGTCAAAGAAAAGTTTCTCTCATTAGAAGATGAGTTTTGCTTCCTCACAACCGAAGGCAGGGAAGCCTTGGATTCGTGGTTGAGTAAAAACGCTGCAAATCCCTGCACAACGGTTTATTATTTTGTACAGAATACCCTTCTGTTACAGATCACAGCTCTATGTATAGATAACCCGTCTATATAATATGATATGTACTATTCCATTATATACATATTATGTAGATCGCAGACCCTCCGTAGGTTAGTACCTAACCCCGTACTCGTTACTAGGTACCTACCTATATCACGAGTTAAATGTTGCTAAAATAATTCTGCCGATGACAAACAGTACCTAACAAAAAGAAACACACATAATGAAGTTCTGAAAAGAAATAATTTATTTTTAATTTATTTTATTTTTTATTGTTGATGAGGAGTGAAAAAAGTTGCAAAAGTACCTACCAACAAACTCCAGCCCCTTCTACGTAGATGGTATAATGAACCGTTGTGTAATAATTTACCGTTGAGTAATAATTTACCGTAGTAATAATTTACCCATCAATAATACTTCAACGTTTGTTCAAGTTTCACTACCTACCAACAAACTCCAAAAGAGCCATCATTTTTCAAATGAAATGATATCACAGAACAACCAACTCGACTTCATACTCCGCCAATATAATCAGGTGATCCCTAGCAATGATTTCATCTCCGCCAAATTTCCTATTGTGGGCGCGTCTCTGGTTACGAGATTTGGTTTGAATTGTATACATTTCATTCACACTGGAGTCGAAAATGCCTGTCGGTGCAAACTTCGGGGCCTTACTGTGAACGAACGGCTGGACGTACGATGCTCCGGATGGTCTTAAAAAACTCGCAAGTTCAAGAACTATTTAAAACCGTAAAAACATTTACGTAAAAAAATGGTATAGGCGTTTTGAAAATTTCAACCCCTACTTTGAACCCCTTAGAGATGACTCACAGTAACGTCGAGCTTCGAGGACCAACTAGACGCCGAACGGAACCTATAACCCGAATTTCATCAATTTTTTTTCATGGTAACTAAGAAAAGTGGCCCGTACGGCGTACGGCGTACGGCGGACAGACAGAGATATTTTTATTGCAGTTTTGGATTCTACATACCTTGAAACGTAAACCATCAAATTTTGAGGGGGGGTAAGAATTTTTTTTTTCATGCTCGATTCCAATGGTTCATTATTGAAAATAATAAACCAAAAAAGTTGTGTCCTCTAAAATTTAAATTTCCATTACCATTTTGCGTTTCAGACATCAAGGAACATTTTTGGTTCCGTGTCTGTCTGTTGTAATTCCTTGTAACGCCCGTAACAACCCGAAAAACGCTGCAAATCCCTGCACAACGGTTTATTATTTTGTACAGAATACCCTTCTATTACAGATCACAGATCTCTGTATAGATAACCCGTCTGTATAATACAATATGTACTAGTCTATACATGTTATGAGAATCGCAGACAGCGTTGGGCCAATAGAATTGCAGAACCATTTCGGACCATGCCAATGCGCACCATGCCAATTAGACAATTCGAAATGAATTTCAATTCAAATTAATGAACTCCAATTCAAATTAATGAATTCCAATTTTAATATTCAATCAATTTATTCACAATATTGCCTGGTAGGCTAATGTGGGGAGGGAGTTGTGTTTGGGTATGTTATAATTATGTTGCTTGTCTCCTCTTCAGCCGGCGACTTTGGGTTGGTGGAGGGCCCGATATCGCTTCAACTTGAGGGTTGAAATGACCCACAGCTCTTTCCTTGAGTGCTCTGTAGGCCACCTCAATCCTCTCCCTCACCGTCTCCATCCTCAGGTCCTGATGGAGATGAGCGCAATGCCAATTAGGCAATTCGAAAAAAATTCCAATTCAAATTAAAGTCCAATTCAGTATACCAATATTTACAATTCTAAGTGAATTCCAATTGCAATTGAAATAGTGGTCCAATTGCAATTTCAATATTTTATTAACACAACTTTGCCAATTTTGGCGAATGTGGAGTGTATGTTTATATGATTAGTGTGTCGGGAATTTAGATGGGGATGTTAGATACAGTGGTGAGCAGTGGCCAATTGCAATTGAAAACAACAGACACACAAACAAGCCTATGATTCCCCAATTGCAAACAATAAAGTAATCCAATCATTTACAAACTATTCCAATTTCAATTGAAAATTTTGAATGATTGATTGATCAATTGATTGAATAAATTGATTGATTGACTGAATCCAGCGCGTCCCTGGTGACAAGAGTATACAATTTCATTCACCCTGCTGTCGAAAATGCCTGTCGGTGCAAACTTTGGGGCCTTACTGTGAACGAACGGCTGGACGTACGACTCTCCGGATGGTCTTAAAAAACTCGCAAGTTCAAGAACTATTTAAAACCGTGAAAAAAATCACGTAAAACAAAGGTATAGGCGTTCTGGCAATTTCAACCCCTATTTTGAACCCCTTAGAGATGACTCACAGTAACGTCGAGCTTCGAGGACCAACTAGACCCCGAACGGGACCCATAACCCGAATTTCATCAATTTTGTTTCATGGTAACTAAGAAAAGTGGCCCGTACGGCGTACGGCGTACGGCGGACAGACAGAAATATTTTGGTTTATTATTTTCAATAATGAACCATTGGAATCGAGCATGAAAAAAAAAAATTCTTACCCCCCCTCAAAATTTGATGGTTTACGTTTCAAGGTATGTAGAATCCAAAACTGCAATAAAAATATTTCTGTCTGTCCGCCGTAAGCCGTACGCCGTACACCGTACGCCGTACGGGCCACTTTTCTTAGTTACCATGAAAAAAAATTGATGAAATTCGGGTTATAGGTTCCGTTCGGCGTCTAGTTGGTCCTCGAAGCTCGACGTTACTGTGAGTCCTCTCTAAGGGGTTCAAAATAGGGGTTGAAATTTTCAAAACGCCTATACCATTTTTTTACGTGAATATTTTTACGGTTTTAAATAGTTCTTGAACTTGCGAGTTTTTTAAGACCATCCGGAGCATCGTACGTCCAGCCGTTCGTTCACAGTAAGGCCCCGAAGTTTGAACCGACAGGCATTTTCGACTCCAGTGTGAATGAAATTGTATACAATTCAAACCAAATCTCGTAACCAGAGACGCGCCCACAATAGGAAATTTGGCGGAGATAGAATCATTGCTAGGGATCACCTGATTATATTGGCGGAGTATGAAGTCGAGTTGGTTGTTCTGTGATATTATTTCATTTGAAAAATGACGGCTCTTTTGGAGTTTGTTGGTAGGTAGTGAATCTTGAACAAACGTTGAAGTATTATTGATGGGTAAATTATTACTACGGTAAATCATTACTCAACGGTAAATTATTACACAACGGTTCATTATACCATCTACGTAGAAGTTGGTAGGTAGGTACTACTCCTCATCAACAATTTCTTTTCAGAACTTCATTATGTGTGTTTCTTTTTGTTAGGTACTGTTTGTCATCGGCATAATTATTTTAGCAACATTTAACTCGTGATTTAGGTAGGTACCTAGTAACGAGTACGGGGTTAGGTACTAACCTACGGAGGGTCTGCGATCTACATAATATGTATAGAATAGTACATATCATATTATATAGACGGGTTATCTATACAGAGAGCTGTGATCTGTAACAGAAGGGTATTCTATACAAAATAATAAACCGTTTTGCAGGGATTTGCAGCGTTTTTTTTTTTTCATGCTCGATTCCAATGGTTCATTATTGAAAATAATAAACCAAAAATGGTCGAAATTGGCTGAAATTTGGAGAGTAGGTGCGGATTGGGTCACAGATGGGCCCATACAAAAATCGTTGAAAAAGTACGGTAGCACGGTAGTAAGTACGGTTTCGTCTGCGCATGTGCAAACGTTAAATATTCGAAACGCCCATAACTCCTTATAAATATCGTTGAAACGAGTTCAAACTTGGAGGGTCGTTCAGGAACAACATTTTGATGGTTCCATATGAATTTCATTGGAATCGTGATGCAACTTTCGTCTGCGCATGCGCGAACATGAAATGTTGACCATGCGAAAAATAGTCGTAGACAGCTGAAATGTTGAAGGTGAACGCGGGTTGGATTGTAGATGGTCTCGTTTCAAAATCATGGAAATCGTTCCGTCTGCGCATGCGCAAACGTGAAATCCTTGAAACCCCCATAACTACCTTATTATCGTTGAAATGAGTTCAGATTTAGAGGGTCGATCAGAAATAGTAATTTGATAGTTCCATATGGGTTTCATTGGAATCGTACTGTAACTTTCGTCTGCGCATGCGCGAACCTGAAATATTGACAGTCTCCTTGTAACGCTTCTAACTATGCGAAGAATTGTCGTAGAGAGCTGAAATTTTGTTGGAGCAAGCGGGTTGGATCATGGACGATAGTTGAACATAACAACTGTTGATTTTCGTTCAGATAAATGCAAAATATAAGATGGAATTTGAATAATCCGCTGACAGAATCAGACAAGATAAAATGTGGGTCAAAATGCTTGGGTCATGTGTCTTATCTGATAGTGATTTGCAAATTGACTGAAGTGAAACGAGACAGTAAACAACAACAGAGCACTCTAACGTGAGTCACATCTATCGGGATAGAGCTTGAAAACAACTATCGTCGTCTCTTCAGTTTTCAGATTTATTGGCTCTTGAGAATATATTAAATTCAATGCTGGTATTCATAGGTGTAGATTAATTATATTATTGTGCTTAGCAAGGTCCATTGTGTTTCTTTATGTTCAAATAACACTTGTAATCGACCAAGGAAAAGAAACATCTACGAGGGAGTGGCACAGAGCTTTCTCGTATTATCTATAACCTGAATATAATTGCCGTATGCTTATCAGAGAAGTAAAATGAATTTTGCATACGTACAGTGTCCACCGAAAATCCTATCGAAAAACCTACTTATTCGCATTAGGTTTTATTTATTATTTCATTTGATAAGTGATGGACTATTGTATTTTGTTGGTAGGTACTTGTGAAACTTGAAAAAACTTTGAAGTATTATTGATGGGTAAATTATTACACAGCGGTAAATTATTACACAACGGTAAATTATTACACAACGGTAAATTATTACATAACGGTAAATTATTACACAACGGT
The DNA here is from genome assembly GCA_954871275.1 of Leptopterna dolabrata. Taxonomy (NCBI): domain Eukaryota; kingdom Metazoa; phylum Arthropoda; class Insecta; order Hemiptera; family Miridae; genus Leptopterna; species Leptopterna dolabrata. The sequence continues at coordinate 44,552,212 of OX940980.1, forward strand.
TCATCTACCAACAAGGGGCTGGATTTTGTTGATCGGTACTTTTGCAACTTTACCAACCGTTGAAGTATTATTGATGGGCAAGTTATTACACAACGGTTCATTATACTTGACCAGAGGGTAGGTACTGACCACAGAAAACAGTGATCTACGCAGAAGGGGCGTCTATTTCACTCCACATCCAAAAATTCATTATATGCGTTTCTTTTCGCCATTTTAGTTACTGTTTGTCATCGAAAGAATTATTTTAGCAACATTTAACTCGTGATTTAGGTAGGTACCTAGTAACGAGTACGGGGTTATGTATACTAACCTACGGAGGGTCTGCGATCTACATAATATAGACTAGTACATATTATTTAGACGGGTTATCTATACAGAGAGCTGTGATCTGTAACAGAAGGGTATTCTATACAAAATAATAAACCGTTGTGCAGGGATTTGCAGCGTTTTATATAGTAGGACGAGGATTTCACATGTCACGCAGACAAAAGTTTGAATTTTGTAGATATTCGTATGGGATAACCCAGGAACAACCGCATTAAATACCTTCGATTTTCATCAAACTTGGTTGAGGAGGAACCAAGTGATTGATTTTACAACTCAAAAACCAAAGAACAGAAGGGCTCTGATCCAAATTTAGCTCATGTCACCTTTTTCATTTCAAATATCCTATTAATTTAAACTATTCCGTTTAAATAATCTCTAATCAGATTCCCTATTCAGTAATATTACTCAGTATGAATCGGTATCTTTTCAATCGTATTATGTACAATCAATTAGATACACCGCTCTGAACCAAGCTTCAAAAAATTTTCCCCTTTTTCTTTCTCGCTCATTCTTTTCTCAATTCGACATTTTCTTTCTTCCAAAGTACGTCTCCGGGAACACCTTAATTATGAACGGAGGGAGACGGAGGTCCATTTATTACTGCTAACTGCACGGCCATTAAAGAAAGTGGTGGTGGGAAGGGGAAATGGGGAATCACCTATTTCGAATCGATGGAATAGGGAATGTGGCGGTTGCGAAGAGGGGGAGGTGCGCACCTCGACGTAAGATGTTGATTTACTTTGTCATTCTCCACAGGGAAATTCATCCAAATACCCGATTATCCATGTACTGATACATATACATACTGATGATATGTACCTACATAATATATATCTAGGGTCACATATTTTCAAGAGTTTTATGCCGGCCGACTTGGTTCTTTGTTGTTGTTAGGCCTACTGGAGTATTGACTGGCACATGGCATTTTGCCTTTACTGGGCCTCTGGGAGTTATCGTTATGTCTCTACGAGTCTTTGTTTGGCTACTTTTGGTCTTTGCTTGGCTAGCCTTGGTGTTGACGTCTGAATTTAGTTTGTTTATCAGGCCTCTGGGAATTTTCGTCTGGTTTGAGTAGCGTCTATGAGCCTTCTTGGCCTCTTGAGAGTTTTATCTCGTATCGCGGAATCTTTGCCTCCTCCGAGTATTGTTGTCTGACGTTCAAGAGTATTTTGTCTGCATTCTGAGAGTAATTTTCTTTCGCAGGTGTCGAGGAGTGTTAAACGGTCCCTTGTTCTTGTCGCGCATCTAGGAGTCTTTTTCTAACCACCTGGGAGTTTTTACATGGCCTATGTGATTTCATCTGATGTCTAAGAGAGTTTGGAATTTGATTCAATAATGAAAAACGCTGCAAATTATTACACAACGGTTTATTATTTACCTGTAAAGATGCCCCTTCTGCGTAGATCACTGTTTCTGTGGACAGTACCCTCCAGCTCCCCACAGGAAAGCGCCAAATCGAACTGGCCCCGGAACTAAGTTTCATAATAATGCGCGGGATTCAATCATTCAATCACTAATATTATTTGTAGTTATTCATGAAGCATAAGGCAAATAATGAACCGTTGTGTAATAATTTACCGTTTTCTAATAATTTATCCAATAATACTTCAACGTTTGTTCACGTTGCAGAATTACCTACCAACAACAGCCAAAAGAGCCACCATTTTTCAAGTGGTATAATAATACAGAACAACCAACTCGACTTCATAAGCCATCCGTGATTATAATCAGGTGCTCCCTAGTGATGATATCTAGGCCGGATTTATACCATTTCATTCACGATTATGTTGACGAAGCTTTTCGGTGCAAACGAACGGCTGGTCGTACAATGCTCCGGGTCGTCTCAAAAAATTCTTTAGTTCAAGATCAATAGAAGACGTAAAAAAACCATACCCTCCTACGAACTAAATCACTCGCGAAGAAATCGTGGAAACCCATTTCAAAGAAAAACGGAGTTATTGAAAAAATGGTTTATTTCCACTAATACACGAAAAGACGCAAAACACACTGTTACACCGGTTTCGGTAAATCTTCGTAAGTTATTGTTTGTTACTGACGATGGTATAATCACCGAAACCGGTATAACAGGGTTTTTCGCGTTTTTTCGTGTATTAGTGGAAATATGCTATTTTTTCAATGACTCCGTTTTTCTTTCCCATAACCTTCTATTGAAAGATTTCGAGCAACGGCGTTCTGAAAATTTCAACCCCTATTTTTCACCCCTTAGAGATGACAGACAGTAACGCCAAGCTTCGTGGACTAACTAGACCCCAAACGGGACCTATAAACCAAATTTCATCAACTGAGGTTCATGGTAACTAAGAAAAGTGCGAAGTACGGCGGACGGACAGACTTTTTTTTTATTGCATTTTCTGATTCTACGTATACCTTGAAACGTAAACCATCAAATTTTGAGGGGCGTTTAAAATTTTTTTTCCTCATGCTCGATTCCAAATGTTTATCATAGAAAATAATTAACGAAAAAGAACAAGAAGAAAATTGTCAAATCAATTTAACTTCAAATATAAATTACGTTTTGAAAAGATGCTGAGAAAAAAAGAAGGTTTCTAAAAAGGCTGAGACGCTGCCGACGTGATCGACTCATTCTGTTCACAGCTACTTATTTTCTCACCGCCCAAAGTTGTGGCAAGGGGCGTTAGTATGCAAACTTTAACGCGCTCGTCCACAGGCTCACCTCGATATAGGTATGTACGCTAGGTTGTACGAGTGGATTTTACATTGGTCACCACAAAATGATTTTAGAGGCTGTTTGCTTGTGAATCAATTATTGTACCTACCATTCCATGGTCAGTCTTTAACAAAAAAAAAATCAAATTTTCCGACGAGATTATTGTCAAATAACTGTGATGTATTTGTAGTCCGCAATGAAATAATAAAGGTTTCCTAACTCCTGCAATTCCCTCCTTTTAGATTCTAGCGAATTAATTCGCTAATGTACAGAGGGGAGGAAAAAAAAGAAAAAAAAGCCGCCGCAGCGGGGAGTCCTGCGACGTCATAATCGTAAAGGCACCTGAAAAGAACCGTCTCGATGGAAACGACACACAATTATGCACGTCATGCACAGCTCACCCTACTCCTCCATAGAATTATTTAACCCCTTAGCAACAACCTTCCCCTCACATGGGAACTGCGGCTCACTTCTGATTGGATTTGACCCTCAGAAGGTTGGAGGGGTTTTTTCCAACCACGTGTCGAACATTTCCGCAGCTCGGGTTCGAGGAACTTTTGAAAGCCTTTCTAACAAGTTAAAAATGTATGACGTGAAATCAGGCGGCGGACTGCATCAGCTCTCGCTCATCTAGTAGCTCGGATCTAAACTGTAATTGTCGCTCGCATTTCTTACCGATCGCAACTTGTTCAGTTTTTCTGCAATCGACGTTTATTGGTCAACTTATTCCCGACTACCCCGGGCGCCCGTAGCGCGTTACGTCAAATTCGGGCTAATGGATCAGAAGGAAAAAACGATGCACAGGCCCCCCCCCCCCCCTTCTGCGTAGATCACTGTTTTCTGTGGTCAATACCCTCGAGCTCCCTCCAGGAAATCCCTAAATCGAGTACTAGAGCCAGCCCCGGAATCAAAGTTTCATACAAACGCGCGGGATTCAATCATTCAATCATTAATAATTATTTGTAGTTATTCATGAAGCATAAGCCAAATAATAAACCACTGTGTAATAAATTACCTGCATAGATGCCCCTTCTACGTAGATGCTGTAATTTACCGTTGTGTAATAATTTGCTCATCAATAATACTTCAACGATTGTTCAAGTTGCAAAAGTACCTATCAACAAAATCCAGCCCCTTCTACTTAGATGGAATAGTGAACTTGTTGGTTAATAATTTACCGTTGTGTAATAATTTACCACTGTCTAATAACTTACCAATCAATAATACTTCACCGTTTCTTCAAGTTGCAAAAGTAGGTACGTATCAACAAAATCCAAAATAGCCTTCATTTTTCAAATGGAATAATATCACAGAACAACCAACTCGACTCCACACAGCCATCCATTATTATAATCAGGAGCTCCCAAGTTATGATGTTTGGGCTGAATGTATACAATTTGATTCACCCTCCTGTTGACCAAGCCTGTCGGTGCAAATTTGGGGGCCTTATTGTGAAGGAACGGCGGAACGTACAATGCCCCGGGTCGTCTCAAAAACCTCGTAGGTTCAAGAACTATTTAAAAACGTAAGAAGATTCACGTAAAAAAAAGGTATAGCCATCCTGAAAATTTCAACCCCTATTTTTCACCCCTTAGGGATGACAGTAACGCCGAACTTCGTGGACCAACTAGACCCCAAATGGGACATACGAAACCAGATTTCATTAATTTTGGTTCATAATGGTAACTAAGGAAAGTGCTAAGTACGGCGTACGGCGGGCGGACAGAAATTTTTGTATTGCATTTTCGGAATCTACATAGCTTGAAACGTAAACCTTCAAATTTTGAGGGGGGTTAAAAATTTGTTTTTCATGCTCGATTCCAAAGGTTCATTACTGAAAATAATAAAACAAAACTGACGTACAAAATTCACGGACATTATAAACGGTGGGATATAGGTATATGGGGCATTCTCGCAGGAAGTGTAATTTTTTTCATGAAATTTCATGGCCTCAAAGTCAGTTAAACGTTGGTGATTTTTTAAATCAAATTACGTTCTGCCAAGTTTCTGAATGAAGTCCTGAAAGCAGCTGCACTGCAATGCTATTTATACACTTTTTTGCTATGTACACAATTTTACAAATGCTTGATAAATGAGGACCGGAGGAATGAGATCTTCACTAAGACTTAAAATTGCATGAATAATGAAGCTTGAAAAATAATAAAACTGTGGCCAGATTGTATGAAAATGCTGTTATAACTTGCAAATGAACATTCAAAGACCTGTGAAAATTTATCGAGTGAAGCCAGTGGCCAGATGCGTGAGCAGCAATAAAAATACTCCCAGGATTGATAACATCACCTACGCCTCCTCAGAGAATGTCACAAAGTCAACTGAACAGGTCAAGATGAAGGATAAGTGTGCCTGGTGATGCCAACTGTGACAGTGACTTTCAAATAACTCTCCCTTCCATAACCGGAGCATGGAATCTGAGGGTCAGATTAATGGAGGATACACAACTATTTTGATACTTGCAGCCAAAGAACAGATCCAACTAATGACACTGATATACTGAAGGATGATTGATTAGTGAACATGTCCGGAGTTGATGTAATTCTAACAGCACATTTTCAACGCGTCTTCAAATTTCATGTTTGTCTGAGGATACAGCCAGATTAATGAGAAATCGGCTGGCTTACCTAAAAAAAAAACGCTGCAAATCCCTGCACAACGGTTTATTATTTTGTACAGAATACCCTTCTGTTACAGATCACAGCTCTCTGTATAGATAATCCGTCTATATAATATAATATGTACTACTCCATATATATTATGTGAATCGCAGAACCCCGTACTCGTTACTAGGTACCTACCTAAATCACGAGTTAAATGTTGCTAAAATAATACAGCCGATGACAAACAGCTACTAAAACGGCAATAAGAAACGCAAATAAAGAAGTTCTAAAGGAAAATTGTTGATGTGGAGTGAAATAGATGCCCCTTCTGTGTAGATCACTGTTTTCTGTGGTCAATAACTATAATGAACCTTTGTGTAATAACTTGCCCATCAATAATACTTCAACGGTTGTTCAAGTTGCAAAAGTACCGATCAACAAAATCCAGCCCCTTCTTGGTAGATTAATCGTTGTGTAATAATTTACCGGTGTGTGATAATTTGCCCATCAATAATACTTCAACGTTTGATCAAGTTTCGCAAGTACCTACCAACAAAATCCAATAGTCCATCACTTATCAAACGAAATAATATCGCAAAACAACCAACTCGACTTCATACAGCCATCCTTGATTATAATCAGGGCCGGATTTATACCGTTTGATTCACGATCGTGTTGAAGCTTTTTGGTGCACACGAACCGCTGGACGTACGATGCTCCAGGTGGTCCAAAAAAATTGTTTAGCTCAAGACAAATTTAATAACGTAAAAAAAACCACACCCTTTCATCTAAAGTTTTCGAGCTACGGCGTTCTGAAAATTTCAACCCCCATGTTGAACCCCTTAGAGATGACTGACAGTAACGCCGAGCTTCGAGGACCAACTACACCCCGAACGGAACCTATAACCCGAATTTCATCAATTTTGTTTCATGGTAACTAAGAAAAGTGGCCAGTACGGCGTACGCTGTACCGCGGACAGTCAGAAATATTTTTATTGCATTTTCGGATTCTACATACCTTGAAACGAAACCATCAAATTTTGAGGGGGGTTAGAATTTTTTTTTTCTTGCTCGATTCCAATGGTTCATTATTGAAAATAATAAACGAAAAAGTTAATTTTTATGGGTGGTTCATTGACTGTGAATCTTGTACACGAACTTAATTTCGACAATATAAAAAATAATCTGAAGCCTACAGCTATTCGGTTCTGAGTTATCTCCAGGATACACATAAAGTACACTTCCTGTTAGAATGACACATCAATTATAATGCATCTTATGTGTGTCCTCTCTAACTGTATTGGACCTTGGCTACAAGATAGACGGTTTCAATGTTCGCCATAAAGTTGGTAATGGCAATTGGAAGGATGAGTTCGAAGATAAGTTATTTAAAAAAATACAAAGGGGTTCAAATTTGAGTTTTTTTCTAGTGACAGCTTAAAATGTATACTGCTAAAACCACCTAAAATCGCTTTCAACTCACTGAAGTTTTGGAATTACCATTCCTACTCAACGCAAAGAAGCAAAGCACTTTATTTTTGTGCTTTGGATTGGTGCTTTCGTTCTTTGGACATTACTAGGTACCCCGCTTGACGAACTTTTTGATTCCGATATTTTCTTTCAAATCCTTCTCAACATTCGAAACTCATTAACTTGGTACGTCGCTGGAACAACTTGAGCCGTAGAAGGTGAAAGGATGTTGAACGAGAACTGTCTCTAACAGAAAAGAGGAGAACAATAAGTGTTGAGTCAACAGTTGGACTCTTTACACAGTTTCCAATTACGTAGACAGCTGAACGTCGCCAGACCTTTCGTCATTCCGACGTCGCTCTGAACGCAATTTTCGAGGATGAGAGAAAATTTTGATGGACTTCTTCGTTTAATTGCTTAGGTTAAATGTAAAATGCCTCGTGAGGATGGAAGTTACGAGTACCTGGCTAAGCGATTCTTTATCTTTTTTTGAGTACAGATTAAAGCAACCTTAGACCTCAGAAACCTTGGAAATGAATTTAGTTTTTGGTTTATTATCTTCAATACCTAATGAACCTTTGGAATCGAGCATAGGAAAAAAATTTAACCCCCTCCCCACCCAAATTTGATGGTTTACGTTTCGAGGTATATAGAATCCGAAAATCGAATTAAACAAAATTCTGTCCGTGCGCCGTACTTCGCTTTTAGCGAATTTTCGAAGAAAAGGAAGCTATTGTTCTCGGTCCAAAATTTTTAAAACTCGAATTTCCGAAAGATTTTTATACCAAAATCCGTTTCAGACCATCCTGAATTCCCTGCCGAAAGACACCAAAAATTATATGTATATATATATATATATATATATATATATATTTATATATTTATATATTTATATATTTATATATTTATATATTTATATATTTATATATTTATATATTTATATATTTATATATTTATATATTTATATATTTATATATTTATATATTTATATATTTATATATTTATATATTTATATATTTATATATTTATATATTTATATATTTATATATTTATATATTTATATATTTATAACTCGGCCCTTCGGGCCTCGCCAGGGGGCAAGCCCCCTGGACCCCCAAAGGGGGCTCCGCCCCCTCGGAACGGCTTCGCCGTTCCTCACCACCGAAGGATGTGTTCTTATACTTCGTATAACAAAGGAGAATTTGCTATGCAATTTACCCCCCCCCCCCCCCACACCACCAACACACAAAAAAATAAAACGATTCTTTATCACATTCCTCTTTGTGCTCATCTTTATCACATTCCTCTTTGTGCTCATCTTTATCACGTTCCTCTTTGTGCTCATCTTTATCACATTCCTCTTTGTGCTCATCTTTATCACATTCCTCTTTGTGCTCATCTTCATCACATTCCTCTTTGCGTGACGCGTTTTTGTGACAGGATATTGTGACAGGACATTTTTTTCACATGACCCCCGGCGTTAAAATTGCATAGCAATTAATATATATTTATATATATGTATGTGTCATTCCAGACGATAACTCTCGAAAGAATTGAGATAAAAAGTTCAAATTTGCACGAAAAATCTGTCTTGGCAATCGACAGGCTAAGTTCGAAGATGGGCAGAATCGGGTCACCCTAAGGGGGAGTTTTGGGGAGTTTTAGGGGGGGGAAATTACCCATAAATTCCCAAAATGAAAAAGTCTGACAAGTGACACCTCATTTTAAAGGTTTTTGTACGCTGAACACGATGGTGAAATCAGAATTGCGATATCTCACTCCATTCTCAAACTGGGGCACTTTGAAGATGAAGGAACGTGGTTATTTCTTGAGATGTTCTTCCTGGTTCGTCTGCTCTAATCTGATAACGGAATGGGATATCGCAATTCTGACTTCCCCATCGTGTTCAGCGTTGGAAAATCTACAAACCGAGGTGTACTCGGCAAAAAATGGGAAAAAAAATTGTTACGTATCCAATACCTGCTCTTCTGGTATTCAAAACATTTTTGATTTCCCCCTCCCCTCCTTCCACTCCAAATTTTACTTTGCGTAAAACTACTCCTGTTTTAATTTTGTTTGGTATCAATTTGGGAAAACATTGGCCGAAAATTAATTTTCATAAAATTTTAGGCGGAGGAGGAAGATGCCGAAAACTTCGAAAATTCGCTCTTATAGTCATGCTGCATGACTGTGGTTTTTTCTTAGTTACCGTGAACCGAAATTAATGAAATTTTCCCGTTTGGGGTCTAGTTGGTCCTCGAAGCTCGGCGTTACTGCCAGTAATCTCTAAAGGTTGAAAATAGGGATTTAAATTTTCAGAACGCTGTTGCTCGAAAACTTTCAATAGAAGGTTTTGGTTTATTATTTTCAATAATGAACCATCGGAATCGAGCATGAAAAAAAAATTCTTACCCCCCCTCAAAATTTGATGGTTTACGTTTCAAGGTATGTAGAATCCAAAACTGCAATAAAAATATTTCTGTCTGTCCGCGTACGCCGTACGCCGTACGGGCCACTTTACTTAGTTACCATGAAAGAAAATTGATGAAATTCGGGTTATAGGTTCCGTTCGCTGTCTAGTTGGTCCGCGAAGCTCGACGTTACTGTGAGTCATCTCTAAGGGGTTCAAAATAGGGGTTGCAATTTTCAAAACGCCTATACCATTTTTTTACGTGAATATTTTTACGGTTTTAAATAGTTCTTGAACTTGCGAGTTTTTTAAGACCATCCGGAGAGTCGTACGTCCAGCCGTTGGTTCACAGTAAGGCCCCGAAGTTTGCACCGACAGGCATTTTCGACTCCAGTGTGAATGAAATTGTATACAATTCAAACCAAATCTCGTAACCAGAGACGCGCCCACAATAGGAAATTTGGCGGAGATGAAATCATTGCTAGGGATCACCTGATTATATTGGCGGAGTATGAGGTCGAGTTGGTTGTTCTGTGATATTATTTCATTTGAAAAATGATGGCTCTTTTGGAGTTTGTTGGTAGGTAGTGAAACTTGAACAAACGTTGAAATATTATTGATGGGTAAATTATTACTACGGTAAATCATTACTCAACGGTAAATTATTACACAACGGTTCATTATACCATCTACGTAGAAGGGGCTGGAGTTTGTTGGTAGGTACTTTCGCAACTTTTTTCACTCCTCATCAACAATTTCTTTTCAGAACTTCATTATGTGTGTTTCTTTTTGTTAGGTACTGTTTGTCATCGGCAGAATTATTTTAGCAACATTTAACTCGTGATTTAGGTAGGTACCTAGTAACGTGTACGGGGTTAGGTTCTAACCTAAGGAGGGTCTGCGATCTACATAATATGTACAGAATAGTACATATCATATTATATAGACGGGTTATCTATACATAGAGCTGTGATCTGTAACGGAAGGGTATTCTATACATAATAATAAACCGTTGTGCAGGGATTTGCAGCGTTTTTTTAAAACGTTTTTAAACTGTTCTTGAACTAAATAATTTTTTGAGACCACCCGGAGCATTGTACGACCAGCTGTTTGTTTGCACCGAAAAGCTTCGTAAACATGATCGTGAATCAAACGGTATACATCCTGCCCAGATCGTTTGGATTTTGTTGATAGGTACTTTTGCAACTTGAGCAAACGTTGAAGTAGGTATTATTGGGTAAATTATTCACAACGGTAAATTACTACGCAATCGTAAATTATTACACAATGGTAAATTATTACAATCTACGTAGAAGGGGCACCTATACATGTAAGTTATTACACAGCGGTTCATTATTAGCCTTATGCTTCATGAATAACTACAAATGATTAGTTAGATTAGTTAGATTGAATGATTGAATCCCACGCATTTGTATGAAAATTAATTCCGGGGCTGGCTCCAGTACCCGATTTAGGGCTTTCCTGGAGGGGTGCTCGAGGGTATTGACCACAAAAAACAGTGATCTACGCAGAAGGGGCATTTGTACAGGTAAATAATAAACCTTTGTGTAATAATTTGCAGCGTTTTTCAAAGATTAACCTCCGTGATTTCATGTGACTGATGAGTTGGATTGATTTATATTCTTAAACGGCCTTTTTCTTTCGGTGACTGGCGATCATTAGCAAATTATTAGGAGTCATTTGGGCTTGCTTAGCTCAATTTTCAATTCGCATAGCAGGCGCATACATATGGAAAATATGTAGGTACCTGTATTCGACCCATTCATAGTCCACACCTAAGAGCTATATTCTCGAAAGAGATTTATCACAACACCAAAGGCTACTAATGACCCATAAAAACCGCCTTCGCATCCGCCCTGTTTTCGCTAAGAGAAACGAGGACCAAAGACAGAAGGAGCGCTGCCTCGGATAATGCGAGAAAGGACATCCCCCGCCGCCACTCACCGTCCTCGTTCTCATTGTAGTTTAATGAACAGCCTACAATAGTATTGTTGTGCAGTGGCCGCCAGTGTGATTCACAGCTTTCCACCAGCCTCCTAGCCCGCCCGCCGCGATTCAGAGTCATCTCTCATTCCTCTTTATAACTCCGGCTTCCTAGCTTTTGCCATCGTTTGGCGGCTTCCTTTGAGCGGGTTAGGGCACAAAGTTAAACCGCTGGATGTCCCACCGTTTCGCGATCGTAACGCCTATTCGGTATATATCGTAAATCCAGTGGATGCGGAAGAGGGCTTAGTCAAACTGATGAGAGCACCCCGGAACAGACCACCGCTTCTTTGACTACCACAATAATTTTTCGGTACTTTTCCGTTATACTCCCCTCCCGCTTGATTTTGATCGCCCCACGCCCGCTCGATGGCTTTAGTGATTTGAACATTTATTATGAATGTGTTCATTACGAAAGTAACCTTTGAGAAGAGATTAGCAACTAAAACCATTCATAGGGCAGACATACAAATCAAAACAAGTGCGAAACGCCCGGGTCAAAGTCACTAAATGTCACTAACTCCGTCTTTCCCCGCACCAACCCGAGGGCCTTAACCTGCCCCAAATTCTACCTATGAAAATTTGTTTCATATTTTCATAGGCTTAGGTAGAATTTGGGGCAGGTTAAAGCCGTCGGGTTGGTGCGGGGAAAGACAGAGTTAGTGACGTTTAGTGACCTTGCTCGCCTGTTTTGATTTGTATGTCTGCCCTATGAATGGTTTGGGTTGCTAATCTCTTCTCAAAGGTTACTTTCACAAAGAACACATTCACAATAAACCTGGATCGATAACTTTTCCTCAGTAACAACTTCCAATAAAAAAAATATTTTTTGGTTTATTATTCTGTGAATAATCTTATTATATTATAAATTCGAATCTCTGTCTGTCTGTCTGTCAGACGGATATCGACCAAATTTGCCATGAATATCCAGTAGGCTCCCAAGTTGTGCAACGTCGCATTTTTAATTCCCTCACCATAGCGGAACTATGGTCGACCATGGTCAACTTCGTTAATTGAAATGGTAACCCCTATTTTTTATCGCGTATTCGTAATCTACGTGAAATTCTATCTACGATCGACCCTTCGGACTACCCCCGCGGTCGACCATAGCGCATCCATGGTCGAATCCCGAATTGCTCAACGGATATCGACCAAATTTGGCACCAATATCCGGTAGCCTCCCAAGTTGAACGTAGGCGCATTTTGGTTTATTATTTTCAATAATGAACCATTGGAATCGAGCATGAAAAAAAAAAATTCTTACCCCCCCTCAAAATTTGATGGTTTACGTTTCAAGGTATGTAGAATCCAAAACTGCAATAAAAATATTTCTGTCTGTCCGCCGTACGCCGTACGCCGTACACCGTACGCCGTACGGGCCACTTTTCTTAGTTACCATGAAAAAAAATTGATGAAATTCGGGTTATAGGTTCCGTTCGGCGTCTAGTTGGTCCTCGAAGCTCGACGTTACTGTGAGTCATCTCTAAGGGGTTCAAAATAGGGGTTGAAATTTTCAAAACGCCTATACCATTTTTTTACGTAAATATTTTTACGGTTTTAAATAGTTCTTGAACTTGCGAGTTTTTTAATACCATCCGGAGCATTGTACGTCCAGCCGTTCGTTCACAGTAAGGCCCCGAAGTTTGCACCGACAGGCATTTTCGACTCCAGTGTGAATGAAATTGTATACAAGTCAAACCAAATCTCGTAACCAGAGACGCGCCCACAATAGGAAATTTGGCGGAGATAAAATCATTGGTAGGGATCACCTGATTATATTGGCGGAGTATGAAGTCGAGTTGGTTGTTCTGTGATATTATTTAATTTGAAAAATGATGGCTCTTTTGGAGTTTGTTGGTAGGTAGTGAAACTTGAACAAACGTTGAAGTATTATTGATGGGTAAATTATTACTACGGTAAATCATTACTCAACGGTAAATTATTACACAACGGTTCACTATACCATCTACGTAGAAGGGGCTGGAGTTTGTTGGTAGGTACTTTTGCAACTTTTTTCACTCCTCATCAACAATTTCTTTTCAGAACTTCATTATGTGTGTTTCTTTTTGTTAGGTACTGTTTGTCATCGGCAGAACTATTTTAGCAACATTTAACTCGTGATTTAGGTAGGTACCTAGTAACGAGTACGGGGTTAGGTACTAACCTACGGAGGGTCTGCGATCTACATAATATGTATAGAATAGTACATATCATATTATATAGACGGGTTATCTATACATAGAGCTGTGATCTGTGACACAAGGGTATTCTATACAAAATAATAAACCGTTGTGCAGGGATTTGCAGCGTTTTAATTCCCTGACCATAGCGGAAATATGGTCGACCATGGTCAACTCCTGAATGGCTTGACGGATTTTGATAAAATTGGGCACAAATACCCGGCAGGCTATGGGATTTTTTCGTTGGTTCCACGATACTGCGTACAGCGAATCTCGGATAGCGAGCGAAGCGAGCGGTCAGGCTAGTACAACTATGTATTCGCCCAGCAAAACATTTTTATAACACCCCCTCAACATTTTTTCTTTTACGTTTCAAGGCGCTTGGATTCCAAAAATGGGATGTCAGTCCGCCGTCCGCCATAACATCCATATCTAGGTACTTCAGTTTCGGTGTAAAAGATTCGTTCTTTTTTACACAGGCTACATTTGGGCCCTAGTTGTGTCCCGATACTTTGCATCCCGATTTGAATAAACCCAGGGGTGTTATGAGTGAAAAATGGGTGTAAAAGTAGGGCTTTTGAGGTTTTAGTGAACATCAACTTGTGAGGTATCGTTTTCCATGACATTTTGAGCGAGAAGACCGAATATGAAGTTGATTTTGACCGAAGAGTGTAAAGAATTGAGGTTGTAAAGAAGGTCCAGCTCTTTTCTTTATTTATTATATCAGGAATACACCCTACCTCCCCTAGGTCCCCTCCCCTTGATGGTGGGTTCTCTACCCCCCTGTACAGCTATGTTAGTGATTCCAATTTGAAATGACAGAAGTCGAGCACGCGTACGACGGAAAAATACAAATTTTTCAACCCTGGACAGTCTGACAGTGAATCAGCCAAATCTCTTCCCTTTTTTCGCCTTCCAGCCTTTTGGTTTATTATTCCGTGAATAATACACCTATGTATTCGCTCAGCAAAAAATTTTTATAACACCCCCCCAAAATTTTTTCTTTTCCGTTTCAAGGTGCGTAGATTCCAAAAATGCAATGTCCGTCCGCCGTACGCCGTATCACGTGTACCGTGTACTCTGTAGGTCCCCTCTGTAGGATCCTTCGGTTTGCTGAGTGATCGGCTGCAGTTTGAATAGTTTTCTCATAGATGGTTCGGGAAGTAGCCCTGGAAAATACTATTTGTTGAGTGTAAAAATGCTAATGAGAATTGTAAATTTTTTTTCACCGTAGGATTCGTCTTCAGAATATTCTGTTAGCATACTGTGAGCCTTACGCTTTGCAGCACCTTCGCAGGTGATCTTCCTTGAGCCTGTACTTTCGTGAAATCGTACTTGGATACGTACCATGAGCGATGTTTCCAATCGTTTCATGGTCAAAATAACGTAATTTTGAGCTGAAAATTAGCACACTGGCCTCCGATTACACAGCACACTTGAAACTAACATGATGGTGAAACAAAAATTGGGCTTTTCCTTAAATTTACACCTTGAGTATTTTCGTACCCCATTCTCGATTGGTTCTGATTTGCCACGGGGGAGCAGAGATTACGTTACATACGAGCTGTTTTCGACAACTTGTATTCTTAAAGCCTTTCCAGATGTCATGACCTAGAAAGGTCCTGAGTGTTAGCGCAGTTGTTGCTGCTGTGGATCTGCATAATGTTCAGGTTGAGTGCTAGAGAAGTACTACACATTTTTTCTCCCTCGAGAGCTCCTCATCTTTTCTTTCCCTGTCTCTCAAATTAGCCGGAGAATCCGAGCCTTTCCCTGTAGCTAATGGAGTCGGGATTTTCCATCTTGTTGCCGAGGTCAACGAGGCAAAACCTCCGAACAACAAAGCGAATGGAAAAGGAAGGGCGCGGAGTTCAGCGGAAAATACGGAAGAAGAGTAGAAGATGAGGCAAAGTAGCAGATACTCAGCACGGCGGAATGATCCGTTTTGTCACTCCCGACATTCCCTTCTCAATGTGCCTGGGAGGCGTAGCTGGGATTGGCGGAGCGGGGAGTTGGAAGAATGCATGCATCACTGCTTTTTTCTCGAGAACCAAGAGAAAAATCTACTGCTCTTCCCTTACCCCGCCTTTTCCTGCGAGTATTTTTTTTTTTTTCTGCCTCGATACGTTTTTCCATTTTCTTCTCTAGTGAAATCTGCATACCCTTCAACCCAGGGGACGGCCAGGATCATCCTTCTGGGAGTTAGTTGTCCTTTCCATCAGAAGGATTCCCCTCGTCTGTTGTGGTGGCGAGGAGGCTTCTAAGAAACTTCGTTCCTCGATTGAAGTCTTCAGCGCGTCGGTTTTTCGAAAGCAGTTTTCACGCGAATTTATTTTCATTCTTCAGTCTCACCACTGATTTTCAAACCAGTTTGACTGTGGTTGCTCGTTCTTCTAAACGCTCAGTCTTGGATTCTTGTGATCTCCCGTCTTGGGCCTGCTTTGTAGTTTTCAGTACGCTGTACTTGGTTGGAAGTTGTAGTAAGGACGGTACAGCAATGACTAGTATTGTGAAATGAGAGGAGACTTTATATGGATCTATCGATCGAAAGACGAGTCTGACACGAATTCGATACTGACATTCAGTCTCGAAAGGGAAACCGCAATAGTCACATTTGACCAACATGTATGTGTGTACTCTACTGCTTAGAAACCTGACACTTCTTCGGAAGGGTCTTTTTCAACTCACATACCCAGTTAACTTTTCCGTTTCAATAGTAGATAGAGATTAGTCTTAACCAACATGAATATAATCTAATATTATAAATAATAATATAATATGATGTTAATATCACATTATAATCCTAATAGGTACTTGATATCCGTGTAATATAACTTAAATATGTAAATGAATAAGTGAAAACAGCTAAAGTTGCGATTTGTCCTGGCGCTGAGTCATCGGTATGTATTTGCCTATAATAATAATCTTATAAGCAAGTATACTGGTACCTTTTGTGGCCATATTCTTGATGGTCACGATACACATTGTACGCCCTGACGTTTGAAACGAAAAGCGTCGTCTACATGATTGTGAATCATACGGTATGTAATACCTTCAGCCCAGATATCATTGCTAGGAGTCAGCTGATAATAATCACGCGTAGTCTTATGAAATCGAGTTATTGTTCCGTGAAGAAAATATGGTTATTTTGGACTTTGTTGATTGGTACAGGTTTGTTGTTCATGGCCAACACCGCCCAAATTAGTTGGAAATTTGGGAGTGTGCCGAGAACCTACTTAGGTCCTGCAATTGCTCACCTTTTGGCGAACATTTTTTTATATAGTCGAGATGACATACCGTCAGGAAGGACACACACACACGCGAACGCGCACGCATAATATAAATTCTACATCTAGTACATATTCGATTCAGAATGTTCTGCATACAACGGAAGAGAATCGAAAAACTTTCGATTAATTTAAATACTTATTCGCTATAAACCCAAAACATCTATGTCATTATTGATATTCGGAGAGTAACTCTCTTGGAAAGTTGGGAAAATTTACTTATTCACCCAGCGAAAATTTACCCACTTTCCCACACGAAAAATAATTGTGGAATCCCTTGAATAAATTTCCATTGAACTCTTATTCAAACTCTTCGAAGAAAACATGTTTGATAAAACAAGTTTGTGAAAAACAATTTCGCAACGAATGATGGGAACAACTCCGAATTCACTTCAAAAAGTTGGTTTTAGGAACCGTGAAATTGTTTGGGCAGTATCTCTATAATAATATTACAAGTTCCAGGATCGAAAATTCCATGAACATTCGTTACTCTGATCTTCAGCCCTAATGGATGTTTAGCTGGAACCGATGCGTGAAAATCATGCTTGATTTGTACACCGCACATTCCAGGAATGACTATTTAAACTGTAATGGATTGTTGAAGCACTTCGAGTCCAAACTTGGTGTTCTCTGTATTGAAAATGAATTGTTTTTCACAGCCCACTTGTTTCCGTAAGCCCTGATCGTAGGATTGTGGTGAGTATTGCTGCTCCTATTGATTATAATACCTACCTTTGATAATGAGTAGGTACTTCTCTATACGAATAATGAACTGCTATAAAAACCAGTTTAGAGATGATTTCGTGAAAATACATTTCTTACCATCAGGTAGGGTTATTATAATTCAAAATGAGAAATACGTCAATTACAAGGAGGGGCGGAAATGAAAGCCAAGACGTTGCCGTAGATTGCACAGCAAAATTACTCCAGCCAGCAGCCCCTTCCTATTCGAGAGCCGAGGTAGAAATTACGGGGTAAAATTGGGGGGTAGCACAAGAAAGAGCTTGGAAGTAAATAACATTAGAAGATGATTATACGTATATGTGATATTATATAATTAACGCGGGCTCCCTTCCTAGGGGGATTCTGTGCTCCCAAGTTTCACACTTTGGTAATCTTAAACCTTGAGAGGAGCAGGTCTTAATTATAACTTCCGGGGAAACGCTTGTTTGAGAAGGGAAAGATTCAGGGAGAGAGATCGTAGTTATCTTTGTTGTAACATCCAAGTCGATGGCACCGCCATTGAACCCTCCTCCCTCAAAATTTTACGGTTCCCGTTTCAAGATAGTAGAATCCCAAAATGGAATAAAACTGTGGTCAATACGTGCTTAAGGCCCTAAAGAAAGCCCTAAATCGAGTATGTATGGGAGCCAACGGGGCAATTACATTTCATAAATGTGTGGTGGGTTCAAGAATTCTATCATTAATAAAAGTCTATAATTTATAATGGATGAGGTGGTGTAACTACGACGCCCATACAGCGCAGTTTCCCCCTCTCCATTCGAGAAAGGTAGGGAGACAGTGTGACAGCTGCCCCTGGAGACATTGGTTTGATTATTACACAATGCCTCCTGGAGTTTACGATTCGTTTTCGCGAATCACCCGCCCCATCAGCCGTATTTCAGAAAGATCCAATATGGATCTTTGGATCCTTGGATCTGTAGTAAATACCTTAGCAAATTAGGCTTTATTATTCACAATAAACGTAGAATTTGAACATGTCAGAGGGACACAGAAATTAAATGAGTTGAAACATTATGGTGATGATAGAAGAACACGTGATAATAGTTATTATAAAACTGGATGAATCATAACAGGATCCAATATGGATCGTTGGATCCTTGGATCCAATATGGATCTTTGTATCCAATCGGGATCCAGTAAGGACGGGATTCCCATATACTGCCACACATTGAAGTTGTTGTCGTGATGCTTTCAGAATCCACTCCTGTAATATTGTGTGATTTTACCAAATAAACGCGGAGAACGTCCAGCTGGTAAGCAACCCGGGGTTTCCCCAACCACCATCCGCCTCAGCCGACTGTAACGGCCGACTGTGGACCGGGGACGGGTGGAAAAGTCCCTACAAAAACAGCCCTTCTGGCCCAGCTCTTCATTCAATGACTCGACCCCCGACTTGTGACTTCTCTCTCGAGCCTCTCTCACTCCCTCTCTCTCTCTTACCCTTCCTCACGTCTGCTGTTGGTGAAAACCGCGGGGTGTTAGCCTTCATCTTCCCTGTGTCTGCTGTAGGTAAAAACCGCGGGACACATCCCTCTCACCTAGTACCTGCTGTAAATGAAAACCGCGGGGTACTAGTCGCCTTCCCAACTAACTCCTGATGTTGGTGAAAACCGCGAAGAGTTAGTCAAAAGACTCCATAGGAGCACGTCCATTTGCAACCCGTCCTCTCTATCCGCTCGCACTCTCAACCCAACTCCATCTCTCTTCTGCTCCCATTTCGTGACTAACTCACGACTCTCTGGTGACCCCTTCTCTCCGACCTACGGTCGTGAAAACCCGCCGTTCACGAAAAAGTGGTTATCACATACCAATCACCACAATTGTTATTCATGAGGCATAACGTTTGTTCGAATTAAAAATTTACCTTTAAAAAAAACCATCATTCTTCAAATGAATTAATATCACGGAACAACCAACTCGATTTCATACAGCTGTGCGTGATTATAATAAGCTGTTCCCTCTCAATGCTACCTGGGCTCGATATACGTTCCGTTTCATCACGGTCATGTTGACGAAGCTTTTCGGTGCAAACTTCAGGGCAGCTGATCGTACAATTTAAAAACGTAAAATAATAGAAGAAAACCTGAAATTTATTTATGTTTAAGAACCAAAAATTGCAACCATGTATCATGTTATTAACTCGAAAAGTGAAGGCTAGGTAGAAATCTACTACTTGAAACGTATGTGCTCGTTTCTTCTGACGATGTCTTGTCTACATTTCTTGAGCACCATAGATGATACATGTTAAAACGTGACAACCAAACAAGCGTCATTGTTTACTATCCATTTATAACATTCATTTATATAGTTATAGTATGAAACTAGGAAATAAATACCAAGAACAAATACAAAATAAATTCGTGATAAATCAAGAGCTTTCCAACGAATGGAAAACGATTTTTGTCCGATGAAAATGAAAGAAGTTTCATTTCCCTAGCAACTACTCGGTTGTACGTGAAAACCACTATGCATTGTGCGTGAAAAAATTTGACGCTTAAAATTGACGCTCAAATTTGACGCGCAAAATCGACTCGCAAAAAATGCTAGTACCCCAGGGCTAAAACATGATAAGTACATGTTAAAACTCGAGATATCGGCGCCTTGGAAATTCATTTCCCTTAGAGATGGCTGACAGTATCGCCGGCCTTCGCGGACCAAGTAGACCCTCAGATGGGACTTAACAATCCAAATTTCATCAATTTTGGTTCATGGTAACTAAGGAAAGTGCGAAGTGTGGAGGACGGTGGACAGACAGAAATTTTGTTGTACAATTCTCGGATTCTACGTATCTTGAAACGGAAACTATCAATTTTTGAGGGGGGGGGGGTGAATTTGTTTCCCCATGTTCGATTCCAAACGTTCATGATTGAAAACGATAAACCAAAACGGAGATAGGCCTGTGATGGTTAAAGAAATTCTTTTCTTCGTGCTTCCTTCCACATGACGTTGTTTACAACGCTTTCCAAATTTTGATGAGTGATACTCTTTTGGAAGCAAAGGATTTCACGTATTACATCCTTACGAACTATTTATGGAATAGGGATGCTCTTTTTCTCGAAAGATTCGGGATTTTGCGCCAATCCGCAATCTGACGAAGAACGTGATAAATTTGGTATCGTTCAACAGGAATTCAACTGATTTGAGCTTAAAATAGGAGCACTTCCTGATTTTATCCTGCAGCTTCCGTATAATATGCACTGACCAATCCATTTTACAATCCAGCCACACTCCCAGGTAACATATGCAATCCTGAGTTTATCCACTCTTCCGATTTTTGGGCAATTGCCAGTCTTCAGTTCCATTTTCGTCGCAGCTATGTGGTTGGATTCCCGTCAATGCAGGTTCAACTTTCCTTCGTGATACTGTGAGCATGTGGACTGATTTTGTGGCGTTGATGGTGAGTATATTTTCTGACATCCACTTCGACACTTTTCTTAAATCTTCCTCAACAGTTTTTCTTGTTTCTGCCCGTGCGGCTCCATAAGATACAACTCCAGTGTCATCCGCAAATAAACTGATATTGCCTCCATATTCTTGAAGACCCACTTCATTGATATACAGCAGGAAAAGCGTGGGGCCCAGGACTGAAGCTTGCGTACACCCATATTCGTTTATGTTAGCTTCGTCGCTTTCATAATTTTTAATATTGCCTGTTTGAGTCTGATCGCTTAGGTATGATTCGAACCACATCAGGACAATTCCTCGTATTCCGATCCGTTCCAGCTTCTTCCACAGTAGCCTTTTGCTTATGGAGTCGAAAGCTTTAGCCAAGTCAGGGCAGGTTAGAATTACTTTCCGTCCGCTATCGAGTTTATCGGTGATCTTCAGTTCTGACATTCGGTATAGTGTCGGCTGATCCCTCGCTGGAAACCAAACTGGCAAGGAACAATTATTTTATGCTTTTCAATAAATGATACCAGCCTCGTTTTAACAATTTTTTCAGATATTTTAGGTGAGACGTTCCGAATTGATATCGGAAGATAATTAGCCGAATTGTCTTTCCCACCTTTTGGTTTATTATTTTCAGTAATGAACCTTTGGAATCGAGCATGAAAAAAAAAAAAAAAAAAAATCCAACCCCCCCCCCCCCCATCAAAATTTGATGGTTTCGTTTCAAGGTATGTAGAATCCGAAAATGCTATAAAAAAAACTTTATGTCTGTGCGCCGTGCGCCGTACTGAGCACTTTTGTTAGTTACCATGAAAAAAAAATTGATGAAATTCGGATTATGGGTTTCGTTCGGGGTCTAGTTGGTCCACGAAGTCATCTCAGTCATGTCAGTCATCTCTAAGGGGTTAAAACTAGGAGTTGAAATTTTCAGAACGCCGTAGCTCGAATACTTTCGATTGAAGGGTATGGTTTTTTTACGTTATTAAATTTGTCTTGAGCTAAACAATTTTTTGAGGCACATTGTACGGCCAGCCGTTCGTGTGCACCAAAAAGCTTCGTCAACACGATCGTAAATCAAACGGTATAAATCCGGCCCGGATATCATCACTAGGGAGCACCTGGTTATAAGCAGGGATGAAGTCGAGTTGGTTGTTCTGCGATATTCTTTCATTTGATATGTGATGGACTATTGGATTTTGTTGATAGGTACTTTTGAACCTATAACAAACGTTGAAGTATTATTGATGGGTGAATTATTACACAATGGTAAATTACACAACGGTAGGTAAATTATTACACAACGGTAAATTATTACAGAACTGTTCATCCACCAAGAAGGGGCTGGATTTTGTTGATCGGTCCTTTTCAACTTGAACAACCGTTGAAGTATTATTGATGGGCAAGTTATTACACAACGGTTCATTATATTAGACCACGAGGGTAGGTATTGACCACAGAAAAGAGATCTACGCAGAAGGGGCATCTACTTCACTCCACATCAACTATTTTCCTTCAGAACTTCATTATTTCCGTTTCTTTTTGCCATTTAACTTACTGCTTGTCATCGACAGAATTATTTTAACAACATTTAACTCGTAATTTAGGTAGGTACCTAGTAACGAGTACGGGGTTAGGTACTATCCTGCGGAGGGTCTGCGATCTACATAATATGTATAGAATAGTACATGTTATATTATATAGACGGGTTATCTATACAGAGAGCTGTGATCTGTAACAGAAGGTTATTCTGTACAAAATAATAAAAGCGTTGTGCAGGGATTTGCAGCGTTTTTGAAGATAGGTACCGTCCTTGCTTTTGGTTTATTATTTTCAATAATGAACCATTGGAATCGAGCATGAAAAAAAAAATTCTTACCCCCCCTCAAAATTTGATGGTTTACGTTTCAAGGTATGTAGAATCCAAAACTGCAATAAAAACGCTGCAAATCCCTGCACAACGGTTTATTATTTTGTATAGAATACCCTTCCGTTACAGATCACAGCTCTATGTATAGATAACCCGTCTCTATAATTTATGATTATGTACTATTCTATACATATAATGTAGATCGCAGACCCTCCGTAGGTTAGTACCTAACCCCGTACACGTTACTAGGTACCTACCTAAATCACGAGTTAAATGTTGCTAAAATAATTCTGCCGATGACAAACAGTACCTAACAAAAAGAAGCACACATAATGAAGTTCTGAAAAGAAATTGTTGATGAGGAGTGAAAAAAGTTGCGAAAGTACCTACCAACAAACTCCAGCCCCTTCTACGTAGATCGTATAATGAACCGTTGTGTAATAATTTACCGTTGAGTAATGATTTACCGTAGTAATAATTTACCCATCAATAATACTTCAACGTTTGTTCAAGTTTCACTACCTACCAACAAACTCCAAAAGTGCCATCATTTTTCAAATGAAATAATATCACAGAACAACCAACTCGACTTCATACTCCGCCAATATAATCAGGTGATCCCTAGCAATGATTTCATCCCGCCAAATTTCCTATTGTGGGCGCGTCTCTGGTTACGAGATTTGGTTTGAAGTGTATACGCATTCACACTGGAGTCGAAAATGCGTGTCGGTGCAAACTTCGGGGCCTTACTGTGAACGAACGGTTGGACGTACGACGCTCTGGATGGTCTTAAAAAACTCGCAAGTTCAAGAACTATTTAAAACCGTAAAAATATTCACGTAAAAAAATGGTATAGGCGTTTTGAAAATTTCAACCCCTATTTTGAACCCCTTAGAGATGACTCACAGTAACGTCGAGCTTTTAGGACCAACTAGACGCCGAACGGAACCTATAACCCGAATTTCATCAATTTTCTTTCATGGTAACTAAGAAAAGTGGCCCGTACGGCGTACGGCGGACAGACAGAAATATTGGTTTATTATTTTCAATAATGAACCATTGGAATCGAGCATGAAAAAAAAAATTCTTACCCCCCCTCAAAATTTGATGGTTTACGTTTCAAGATATGTAGAATCCAAAACTGCAATAAAAATATTTCTGTCTGTCCGCCGTACGCCGTACGCCGTACGCCGTACACCGTACGCCGTACGCCGTACGCCGTACGCCGTACGGGCCACTTTTCTTAGTTACCATGAAAAAAAATTGATGAAATTCGGGTTATAGGTTCCGTTCGGCGTCTAGTTGGTCCTCGAAGCTCGACGTTACTGTGAGTCATCTCTAAGGGGTTCAAAATAGGGGTTGAAATTTTCAAAACGCCTATACCATTTTTTTACGTAAATATTTTTACGGTTTTAAATAGTTCTTGAACTTGCGAGTTTTTTAAGACCATCCGGAGCATCGTACGTCCAGCCGTTCGTTCACAGTAAGGCCCCGAAGTTTGCACCGACAGGCATTTTCGACTCCAGTGTGAATGAAATTGTATACAATTCAAACCAAATCTCGTAACCAGAGACGCGCCCACAATAGGAATTTGTGAATACGGCCAATCATTGGTAGGGATCACCTGATTATATTGGCGGAGTATGAAGTCGAGTTGGTTGTTCTGTGATATTATTTAATTTGAAAAATGATGGCTCTATTGGAGTTTGTTGGTAGGTAGTGAAACTTGAACAAACGTTGAAGTATTATTGATGGGTAAATTATTACTACGGTAAATCATTACTCAACGGTAAATTATTACACAACGGTAAATTATACCATCTACGTAGAAGGGGCTGGAGTTTGTTGGTAGGTACTTTTGCAACTTTTTTCACTCCTCATCAACAATTTCTTTTCAGAACTTCATTATGTGTGTTTCTTTTTGTTAGGTACTGTTTGTCATCAGCAGAATTATTTTAGCAACATTTAACTCGTGATTTAGGTAGGTAACTAGTAACGAGTACGGGGTTAGGTACTAACCTACGGAGTGTCTGCGATCTACATAATATGCATATAATAGAATAGTACATATCATATTATATAGACGGGTTATCTATACATAGAGCTGTGATCTGTAACAGAAGGGTATTCTATACAAAATAATAAACCGTTGTGCAGGGATTTGCAGCGTTTTTTATTGCAGTTTTGGATTCTACATACCTTGAAACGTAAACCATCAAATTTTGTGGGGGGGTAAGAATTTTTTTTTTTCATGCTCGATTCCAATGGTTCATTATTGAAAATAATAAACCAAAATATTTCTGTCTGTCCGCCGTACGCCGTACGCCGTACGGGCCACTTTTCTTAGTTACCACGAAAAAAAATTGATGAAATTCGGGTTATAGGTTCCGTTCATTCAGGTAAATCATTACTCAACGGTAAATTATTACACAACGGTTCATTATACCATCTACGTAGAAGGGGCTGGAGTTTGTTGGTAGGTACTTTCGCAACTTTTTTCACTCCTCATCAACAATTTCTTTTCAGAACTTCATTATGTGTGTTTCTTTTTGTTAGGTACTGTTTGTCATCGGCAGAATTATTTTAGCAACATTTAACTCGAGATTTAGGTAGGTACCTAGTAACGAGTACGGGGTTAGGTACCAACCTACGGAGGGTCTGCGATCTACATAATATGTATAGAATAGTACATATCATATTATATAGACGGGTTATCTATACATAGAGCTGTGATCTGTAACAGAAGGGTATTCTATACAAAATAATAAACCGTTGTGCAGGGATTTGCAGCGTTTTCGTATATTTTTGGGAAAACCCCTTTTTCCATGCTCAAATTATAAACGTAGGACAAGGGTTATTATAAACGTAGAACAAGGGTTATTTTAGACGTAGGACAAGGGTTAAACGTGTTAGTGAGCACAAGGAAAAATCATGGATCTTGCCGCTCATCAGGCATACGTAGATATGCACGCGGAGCTCGTAGGTAAGCAGAAATTTCAGTGAAACCGTCGCACTTAGTATAACATCAATAAAGTACGAGTACAAAACCTTAAAATTCCAGTGGATGAACCTTTAGCTTCTCCGACTTCAGCCACTGTTCATTTCCTCCTGCAAGAAGCAGCTTCCAACCCCCGCCACTTACCCGCCCGAAGAACGACAAAAAGCCCAAGCTTTGACCCTTACACAACAATACGAGAAAAGTAATCAGTGAGATTGTGGGCTACATCGCATTAAGACCTTTCAGCTGACCGCTACGTTCTGCTCCCCCAGCTCCCAGATAAGTAATTATCTGCAAGGCTACTTGGCCTTTTTCTAGTTAATCCTTTCAATCTTTAACTTCACTTGGTTCACTTCCTGTTTCAGTTTTTCCTCTGACGTTGTTCGTCTTTTTCTTTTCTCACTGACAAAGGCGAACCCTCCCGAACTGACAAAACAGAAGTTTTTTTTTCTCTTTTTTTTTATTATTATTATTGGATCAACTTTTTCTCTTCACAGCAATTCTCCAAGTCCGAAGTCTTCCCAAGGGGCACATTTTCTTCTACTAACAGATAAGGACTTCCAACCCCTCTCACTCTCTCTCTCTCTGATCCCGCCCAGTAATTTCTCCGCTATCTCTTCGAGAGACGCGAAAGTGGCCGCTTAATTTGTGGCTTTGTCGGTTTTTATTCTCATGACAGGTGGTGCCGGGCCAGGGAACGTTTCTTCAAAGTTATTATTATTTTTTTTCTTTTGCTCTCTCCCCCCTACCAATCTCTCGCGCTAACCGCCAGATAAAGCAATATCTGAATATTAAAACTCCGATCAACTTGGGGGTTAGTTATTCTTCAAACTTTCTGATTACACAACTTTCTTTTTGTTCTGAGAAATCTTCTTTCGCCGACCTTCCGACCGCACGGAAGCTAAAAATACAGACATCTTTTAACGAATCCCTGGGAGGGTCGTCTCTGGTATTTAGCCATCGCCGATTCTCAATATCAGACAGAGAATTCGATTTCAATCGCCTGACAACTGCCTTTCATCTGGCAAAGGCCATCATTAAGATATTGAAGCGCCTTATTGGTTCAGATTATGAAGTTTCTGTATTAAAAGTTTTGAGTAGGACTCCATACCCTCCTAATTTATTACCGAGTTGGGCCGATTAACATGCCTCCTTTATGATTGGAAATGGAGACGATTAGCGATTTCAAATAAGGATGCGCAGCGTAGCGGCAGCGAAATAAAACACTCCATGGCAGTATCCGCCTCAGGACGTACCATCGTAACCTACGTTTGTTTGCCAGTTTGCCAATGTTCGGCATTTTTATTTATTAATTTACATTGCATCGCCCCAAAAGTGCCTGATGGAACTTATTGTTGTGTTTTCAGATGTCACTCCATCTGTAATAACCAAACTTTCATCTTCCATTATTCCCAAGTACCGGTGGAAGGCAAGTGTTCCTAACAAGTAAGTTTGGTGAAAGGGGCGGTTCAGTGGTGTCTTCGGTAATTGGAAATAATGTAATTCCTATGCATAGGAACTAAGAGAGGTCCCTGGACCCTATTCGTGTAAAAAAAAAGAAAAACTAAAATAAATAAATTTTAATTAAATTCGAATAAATTTTGGTAAAAGAATCAGAATTTTTTGCCTATCTCTAGTCTTTATTCACCACATACTGAAAGAAATTAGATAACATGGGAGGAAGCGTTTCTAGGAACGAGTATGACAATAATGCATGTGACGGGGTCAGAATAATAATAAAATTCCCACCCTCGAACAAACCGCACAATATGATTTATGCTGCGCATTTATCAGTAATTCTCCTTCGCTAAGCAACGAGATTTTGCGTTGCAATATTAGCGTTTCCGGAAATTTCATCTCAGTATTTATACCTATGTACATAAATGTGAAAAACGCTGCGAAGTCCTTGTCACATGGGTTTATTATAATACTGGACATAACTACAGAAATATTGGCTGTTAATTTTTTTTTTTTTTAATGTGCAACAATTTACACAGCTATTTTTGATGGTTTCACCAATTTTGACAACCAAAAACTCGAATTAGGCTTCTATTTTTTCAACATCTTTTTAGAAATTATCTTTGATTATTGATAGTGTCATTTAATTATCTTGATTCATAGAGCAACCCACCACATAGGTGCTACCATATTCTTTCGTGGTTGTTGACGTTGTGAACGTTTTCATCAACTACCTGTAGGTACGAATAAATTACTCTTGAGTTTATCAAACGCGTGGATTATCCACTAGTTTGGCATAATATTAGATATACTGAGAGTGAAGTGGTGAAAGCTTGGGTATTCGAAGTGCCTGTGTAAGTGCTTAGGCGTAGATAAGGGTGGGAAGAACTGCGTAGAGTTTCCTCGAAGTTAGATAAGAGGAAAATGCGTCGACTTCGTCCCAAGCATTAAGACGCTCACAAATGGAAGCGTAATGAGTCCCATGTTTTCCTGACCCAGAGGAGGGTGAGAAAATGCCCTGGCATTCTCCTTCGAGGACTTGAGCGAACGGTGGTTCGTGGGGGCAGATCCCGCCGTTCAATAGGCGACCGCTAACGAGCCTTCAGCCCTCTGGACTTCCAATAGAAAACCATCTCTGGCACCCGGGGCCTTGAGGGGGTCCCGATATGAATCGGGAGTCTCTGAATACCCTTCGCAGGAATACGAAGAAAGGGATCCGCACCCCGTCGCACTGCCATCTCGCGGCCCTTAATGACGGTCTCCTCACCTCATTGTTCGCTGATGACGGGGTTCGTGTCCTTCTCGCCTTTCAGATTATAACTCGCGGCGCAGGAAATGCATTCATTCTTTATCACTCAAGAGCGATCGAGGGTCTCCAAGGACCTTTGACGAAAGGAAGGAAGCCTGGAACAGTCTCCTACTACAATACCGGAAGTGATTATATCGCTAAAGTTTTTCAAAGGTACATCCCCGTAAGCCTCTTGAGTAACGTGGAATAGAAACGGAATGCGGAATAGCACTAAACTGTTGAGAAAAACGCTGCAAATTATTACAAAACGGTTTATTACTTGCCTTAATAGATGCCCCTTCTGGGTAGATCACTGTTTTCTGTGGTCAGTACCCTCGAGCTCCACCTAGGAATAGGAAAGCCCTAAATCGAGTACTGGAGCCGGCCCTGGAATTAGAGTTTCATAAAAATGCGCGGGATTCAATAATTCAGCCATTAATTATTTGTTGTTATTCATGAAGCATTTAAGGTAAGAAATAATAAAATATTGTGTAATAAACCGTTGTGTAATAATTTACCTGTATAATAATAATAACTTACCTGCAAACGTAAAAAAAAACCATACTCTTCTGTTGATAGTTTTTGAGCTACGGCGTTCTGAAAATTTCAACCCCTATTTTTCACCCCTTGGAGATGACTGAAAATAACGCCGAGCTTCGTGGACCAACTAGACCCCAAACTGGAACTACGAACCAAATTTCGTAAATTTTGGTTCATGATACTTTTGGTGGATGGACAGCAATTTTTTCATTAAATTTTCCGATTCCAAGTGCCTTTAACGAGAAACATCAAATTTGGGGAGGGGGGGGGGGGGTTCTGTTCCAAAGGTTTATTTTTGATAATAATAAACCAAAGCTTGACGAAATTTGAAATAACGGCGCTGAAGTACTTCTGAATAGTCGATATGAAGAGGATTCTGGTTACTATGGTATTCCCAAGCGAAATTTCGTGTTCATGACGGACAGAATTTTTTTAAAATTCCATTACGTACCTTGAAACGGTAACCTTCAAATTTTTTTTGGGGGGGGGTTACAATTCACTTTTTTTTCCATGCTCGATTTCAAAAGTTCATTATTGAAAATTATAAACCAAAAACATCCCGCCCCGAGCTAGCCTAGCATTTGGAGACGATCAGTTATCAAAGCACTCTACAAACTGTTACCGATATCATGACTTCCAACTGGTGCCAACGACTTTTTCTTCATTCAACTCTTTGTAATATTGGGGTAATATTGATATTTTGGTATCCACCTTGTTTCAGCACTCCAATATCTTTGATGATGAACTTGTAACAAGGCTGGAAGCAATACCTAATGTTTCTTCTCTCCCTCTCGGAATCACTTTGAGAACTAGTTTCCGTGGCGTTGTATGAACTGGAATGGTAACTGTGGTGGCTAGGTAAGAGGCGAGGTGAGGTGAGGCAAGGAGAGGTGAGTGAGAATGGAGGAGAGAAGGTTGCTGGATCTAGCGTCTAAAAGGTTAACACGTACCTATGGCAAAGCCAGGAAGGTTACCACCACTAAAGACGCTAGAGGGAGTTTTGCCCAGTGATTCCACCAATGCTGGTTATCACCAATGCTGGTTCCACCAGTCTGGGTTCTTTTGTGAGAGAAGGTAAGGAGGCATGAGAGGAGAGAGAGAGATAAGTTGGCGACTTTAGGAGAGCGTAGAATGAGGTGACAGGCATAGCTGGCGAGTTTATATAGTGCCCACTCCACTCTCCTCCAGTCCAGTAGGACTAGTGGGGAGCGAGTGGGTCTATGCGCCTGAGATCACGTAGGCCACCTCACCCGTTGCGTTTATTAACTTGAACAACCTTATGGTATACAACGTACGATGGTCTGGGAGGATCAGGACAGTACCCATATAGGTATGGGTACCGATTCCATCTCGTTTGGTCCCACTGTGGTTTATCCCTAGACACTAAATTGTTACATCGCAACGGTTTGATCTTCTTCAAACTACGAACTATTCAGATTATGCATCTCACGTTCAAAGTAGCTCGAACGCGTTTCACTACTAAAACTATTCCATCTTCTTGTACCCTACAGCTCCTCAACTGTGTACTTTCCGTAAGAAGGAAATTTATGCTCTCGCTCACGATAAAAATACGCCATAGGAAAACGTAAGGTGCCGATGCTAATGACATTTTACGAGGCATATTTTAAACTGAGCTCATCTAAATGCAAATTAACTTTTTTATGAGTTTTTTCTTCTAACTTCGGTTGCGGAAATAATATTAATGAAATTCAAATTCTCTCTCCTTCCACCCAATCCCAATTTCGTTTTGCCCTGTCCCTCTTCTTCTCCCCCCCCCCCTCCATGACCCCCACTCATAGCCATTCAGCCGAACAAATGTAAGTCTGTGAGGGTCTCAAAGGGTGACGGTGGGACCCTTTGCTCTCAAAATAAAGTTAATTCCACGAACTAAACAAGGCAGAATAATTACTATTGATCTCCCGGTTCATTAAAATAATTTGTTCTTTTTATGAATAACTTTATTTGAGTTACCGTTTAATGGAGAACTACCTGCTACTTTTATTTGAGAATTTCTGTTGATTGTCTTGTAAAGAATTTTATAGGGAACTGTAATAATAAAGAATTGTCTAATTTGGAATTTCTAACCTAGAAACTGAAACGACAAAGCGATACCAGACTGGCCCCCAGTGTAACTATAACAACACTATCCATAATGTCTATCACTATGGATCCATAATAATACTTGTACAATGGGTAATCATTAAGGTTGCAGTCAGTAGGACAAAGTGGGGGAAATTAATGATTACGAGGGTCAAGTCGAAATGAGCTGAATTTCGTTGGGCAAGTAAGGATAGAGCTCTAGAAGGTCCCCTGCGAACTTCTTGAGATTGGATTGTAGTTTAACAATAATATATTGCGTCTGCGTATTCTTCTGATATAGACAACATATACGTATAATATTTAACCTCCATGTCAAATTGGTTCCGTGCAGGGAGCAATCGGCTTGTTGATTAAAGGCGTGACAAAATTGTATAGCACCACTCAAAATTTACTTTGTTAGTAAGGTGTTTTTTCAAAAACGTTTAAATGGACACTTGAATATCTAATGGGTATTTACTGGTGACTTAGGTATCGTTGATCTACCTCCCTGAATTCTTAACTGCTTCTAGTCGAAGAAATCTGGAATAACATCCCTTACGGTAGAGAGGGCAAATGCAAAGTTTACAAGTTGGCACAATGCATTTCGTCACAATGAGGGTCACGGTAATATTATGATCTGTGTAAGAAGCCTGAAAATATTGTGGATCCGACCTCACTGTATAAACTTGGAGCAGAAATGAAATAACTGAATGCCAAGGCAGGTCAGCTGGTATAGCACTAAAGTAGCTCTCACCGAAAAGAAGGAAAATGCTCGGTTTAATCTTCGACCATTCGCAAAAGGAAATCTCCAAAGAAGGCGAAGCACCTTTGGTTATTACGGGCCATAAGAGTAAAGTAGACTTTACAGGTGCGGATGTCAGTTGGTGGAACGAACCCTTGGCCGAACCCACGAAACTTACGTCGAGAATAAAATGCAACTCCAGCATCGAGCAGGTGGGAAGTTCTTCCAATAGAAGGCTGAACAGGATATTTGGTTAGTATCACGTTCGTGACTCAGTAAAATTCGATTCATTTTAGATTTCAGGCAATTACGGCTGGAATGAACGTGGATGTTACTGACATTTCTGATGTTCGTTGCAGCATTTTTGAAACAACAATTCAGGGATTGCTTGCATAAAATGGACGACTGCTCTAACTTTTTGAATAGTTTATTTATTTGGAGACCGGTTTCGGGAATAATCCCATCGTCAGTCCAGGGACATACGACTTTCGTACTTGGCTAATAAGTGCATAGCTGTGTTACTGATGTCTCTGGACTGACGATGGGATTGTTCCCGAAACTGGTCTGCAATTGAAAAAAAATTTGTGTAGACCAGTTGGGTGCAACTAGCCAGAAAATATATACCAATTTAGCTACTTCTTCGGCTTCTGCCTACTCAGACTACCAGTTGAGAGCAGGAATGGGTGTCTATTGTGTGCCAGTTGTGCGCGAAGCATTATTCACGATGGAGGTAGATTCCGAAAAGCAGAGGAGTCACTCATTTTATGCAAACAATCCCAGATTATTTGCACCTCTGGACCATCGTGTCACATACAACTCTTACGTACCTAGTTGTTTCAGTGGAACTGTGGAACCTGGCATTCTGATAAGCCTCGGTAAATGAGAGAAGTTTTGGTAGTTTATTTGAAATCTTGAGGGCTTCATGAGAGTAATGGTATATCAACCTTTACCTTATTAAGTATCTATATGAGAATAAATTTATTGATTCCGACCTCATTTGCTTGAACTCAGCTTTTTGAGAATTATTTTCTGAATTATCTCTACGACTCATCATATTGGTGTTGTGTGACAAAGTATAGAAAGGTGCTGAGTTCGTGTGATTCAATATGTACAAGATAAGTTGGGATCACGAAAAATTGGTGATCTTAGGGCGCAGTACTATTCCCAAAAATGTGTTCATAACAGGTAGTATTTTGTAGGATATTTTGTAGGATAGTTCGAAAGAGCGAATTTTTCATTTAACGATCCGGGCCATTGGGGAAATTGAGAAGAGTCATTCCCCGTATTACCAAGGTTTGAACAATGCTCTAAATATATGGAACACTAGAGACTATTGAACCAGATTAAAGAAAGATGGTTTATGCGGACCATTGGGTTGTGGGTTATGGCGGTTCAACGGTTTCACGTTTGCGCATGCGCAGTGTCTGCAACTGATCCGAATGCAACGAAATTCTAGTATGTTGAACCCCGAGCTACCGTCAGAATTTTAGCCAATTTGGACAAAAATTGGAAAAGGAAAAAATTCTAAAAACCACCAATTTTGCTGTGTACATTGTATGTTTCTCAGAATTACACATCACGCCATCATGGGCGGGCATTTCGACCCATTTCTCCCATACTAATTATGACACTAAGCTCCCGTGAAACTACACGGCTGGACGTTTGTCACCTTGTGAGCCACCATCCTCCCCCTGCTGTACTGCTCTTTCAATCAAAAGATTCTGGATCTTTTTTTAGATGCCATACTAATGTAGATTAAAGAAAGTGCTGGGTGGTGACCATATTGAAAGCACTCGCTCAAGAGGGTGACGTCAGTTGCAAGCACGATTTAACAATAATTAATCAACCCACTCCAGCCCGGATTTTCTCCCCTTTCATGCGGCAACTTCCTTCCTTGGGGTTGAGGGGGACTTTCAATAAGGCCCCACTTTAAAAGGAACGTTTGGTCCGAAAGTATTCCCGAAAGGAAGGAGTGAATGAGACCTCATACAATGCCCTTCCTTCTTTAATAGTTATTACCCCCCTTCTATCTGCCTCACGAATTGTTGGGAAAACCGTTTTTGGAAATAGGTGGAAAACGGGGCTGCTTCTAAAACAGAAACGCTGTACGGCCCCGGGGCTTTCGAGCTTGAACAGTCACCTTCCAAAGGGGTTCCTTTATCCCATTACAACACTCCCCAAGCCTTCCAAGCCCTCAAGTTTTTAGGCAAGGAAAGGAGAAGTACGTCCCTTCGAAACACGTGACAAACTTCGAGCGAGAAGCGCACAACAAAACTTCCGCCCGACTCCTTCCACACCTCAACCCATTGGCGGGTATCCTCTCCAATTTTCAGGACCCTTGAATGTGTTCTCATTTCAAAATATAAATGAGTTTGCTGAATGGCGCTGAAATGCTAAGTGAACACAATTACGAGCAATACCTCATTCTGAGTTGAGCCGGCACAAAGTAAGAAAGCCTTTCCCGTCTTTTGTTCTTCCCTGTGGCGGAAGAAACAATGACTCCTCGATCACAAAGCGGAAGCGCTTACGCCGCAGTAATTATTGCATAATTGCCTCTAAGCAACCCATTCAGCTAATTTGCGTTCGACATATTTTAGGTAATTCGCTTATTCTATTCTCTCTTAACCAGCTTCCATCGTACTGATTTTTAAAACAACAGGTGGCAGTTTCTTGCTGCTGTAGTCTCTAATCCGAATATGAGGACAAATCATTATAATATACCGGTTTGTTAGTGTGATGGATTAGATTTGGCGCATCCACCACGAGCGGTGTGAGGGGGGATGTGCCCGGCTCTGGTTAAGGGCGGACCTCCACCATGCCCGGGTTCTTTTTGGATAGTTTTGCTCGGTTTGGTCAAGGGCGGACCTCCACCATGCCCGAGATCTTTTGAGGGTTGTTGCCTCGTTTGGTTAAGGGCGGACCTCCACCATGCCCAGGATCTTTTTGGATAGTGTGCTCGATTTGGTTAAGGGCGAACCTCCAACATGCTCAAGATCTTTTAGGGTAGGAGAGAGATTAGGTGAGGAGAGAGAGAGATAAGTCAGCGACTTAAGGAGAGGGTAGAATGGCTAGAAAGGCGCAGGAGGCGAGTATATATAGGGCTGGAAGTCGTCTCCCTCCATCCTCTAGCTAGTAGAGGATGGTGGGGACCCAGGTTGTGCCTCGACTCCCCTGTGACTTCCGTCCCCACTTCTGCGAGTTTATTTGGTAAGAACTTAAGTTTACAATATGTAGAGATTGTGGTTCTGGGAGGAAGCCACGACAATGCAGCTTATACTACTCCTTTCATGTAACAGCAATGACAAAAATCAATTAACCCCTGCGATTCTATGCAACGAGGGGGTCACCAAGGTAGTAAATAGTAGCTAAATTTGGGTCTTGAAATGTTTATAGTATACTCATTTGACCGTCAGAAATTGTGGACTGCGTCAACAATGGCGCCGCTCACTGCAAGTAACAGATGATGATAACTTGAAATTTGGCTTTGACTTTCGACTTGAAATTTGGAGGGTGGAATACAACTGACAATGCTCGACACCAACATTGGTGTTAGTGGTGGTTTTAAGTTTGAGGTGAGGCTTGGATAGGTGAGATGGAATAGAAGGTGATGGAGCTAGCGTTTTAAAGGTTACACCAGTGGCGAAGCCACGAAGGTTACCACCACTAAAAACGCTAGAAGATTTGCCCAGAAGTTTGCCACCTGGTTGGTTAACACCGGACCGGTTTCACCACTCTGAGTTATTTTCGGTAGAAAAGGTAAGGAGGCATGAGGAGAGAGAGAGAAGTCATCGACTTGAGGTTTGAGCGTAGAATGAAGAAACAGGTGAAAATGGCGGGTTTTATAGAACCCTTTCCACCCTCCCCAGTCCCTTGACGGTCGTAGCTGACCGTTGAGGGATGGTTGGAGGGAGAATGGTCGGCCCTGCGTTTAGTCACGTACGCCTCTTTGTTCTCGTTCAGTTTATTTGTAAATCTAATATGTATGGGAGAGTGATATTCTGGGAGGATATCACGACAGTGGTACTGGTACCAATAATGGTACCAGTAGGAAGAATACGTCGTGTTTGGTATAGTATTTTCGGGATTCTTGCTCAATAATTATATTGTTTTGCTGAATTTGGTAACATCATCTTCCTCCTAAGGAGACCTATTACCAAAGTATTGAAAGAGCTGATAGAAAAAACGCTGCAAATCCCTGCACAACGGTTTATTATTTTGTATAGAATACCCTCCTGTTACAGATCACAGCTCTATGTATAGATAACCCTTCTATATAATATGATATCTACTATTCTATTATATACATATCATGTAGATCGCAGACCCTCCGTAGGTAGTACCTAACCCCGTACTCGTTACTAGGTACCTACCTAAATCACGAGTTAAATGTTGCTAAAATAATTCTGCCGATGACAAACAGTACCTAACAAAAAGAAACACACATAATGAAGTTCTGAAAAGAAATTGTTGATGAGGAGTGAAAAAAGTTGCAAAAGTACCTACCAACAAACTCCAGCCCCTTCTACGTAGATGGTATAATGAACCGTTGTGTAATAATTTACCGTTGAGTAATGATTTACCGTAGTAATAATTTACCCATCAATAATACTTCAACGTTTGTTCAAGTTTCACTACCTACGAACAAACTCCAAAAGAGCCATCATTTTTCAAATGAAATAATATCACAGAACAACCAACTCGACTTCATACTCCGCCAATATAATCAGGTGATCCCTACCAATGATTGGCCGTATTCACAAATTCCTATTGTGGGCGCGTCTCTGGTTACGAGATTTGGTTTGAATTGTATACAATTTCATTCACACTGGAGTCGAAAATGCCTGTCGGTGCAAACTTCGGGGCCTTACTGTGAACGAACGGCTGGACGTACGATGCTCCGGATCGTCTTAAAAAACTCGCAAGTTCAAGAACTATTTAAAACCGTAAAAATATTTACGTAAAAAAATGGTATAGGCGTTTTGAAAATTTCAACCCCTATTTTGAACCCCTTAGAGATGACTCACAGTAACGTCGAGCTTCGAGGACCAACTAGACGCCGAACGGAACCTATAACCCGAATTTCATCAATTTTTTTTCATGGTAACTAAGAAAAGTGGCCCGTACGGCGTACGGCGGACAGACAGAAATATTTTTATTGCAGTTTTGGATTCTACATACCTTGAAACGTAAACCATCAAATTTTGAGGGGGGGTAAGAATTTTTTTTTTCATGCTCGATTCCAATGGTTCATTATTGAAAATAATAAACCAATAAGAGCTTTTGTTTCTTTTTCAAATCTCCTTGCTGATTCTTCTTCTTACCTCTTTATGTAAAATATCAGTGCAATATCAGAAAATTTGTAAGAATTCCCAATCACTACCCAATCACTAGTAGAGGACATCTCAAAAGCGACGAATACACTAGTAGAGCACACCTTCGTTGGTCATCGACCCTAAGATTAATTTAAAAGTCAAATAGCGGTTAAATGTTTAGCAATTCGTACCTATTGCACGTTCATTCATCACGGATTGTTTCCTAGTAGTCAGCAAACCGTTAGAATGAGCTACTACATACAACTAAGCCCGAGGTTCAACGTGTAAAGCCTATGTTGAACACATTTTCTCTGTGTTGACAACTAGAATCCATGTTACCTCTTTCAACTCAGTTCCCTTCAACTCCTCCTTAACGTGTGTGCCGAGGGAAAGTAAATGTTGACATTCCCATTTAAAATATATGAGAAGACCCAAGTCTGTTTCTGTATCCTTCGTGCAGTGCAGGGCTGACGCTGGGTGAGAATGGTTGGGGAGGGGAAGGAAGCACTCGTTGCAGTCAATGCACCGTGAAGTAGCCGTCCACCCTCTTGCGACCCTATCAATACATCACTATTTCTCCCACAACACTCGACATCTCATCCACAAGTAATTCTCCCAGTGTTCGTATTTCCTTCGTATCGTTACTCCATCTACGGCTGATTGAACAGTTGGGCAAGCGGACTTACCAGGAGTAAATGGCTCATTTTATCCGGCCTTAGAATTCTCCGGACGTTACTGCCTACACGTTCCTCTCTTTCTTCACGTTTCAGTACGTCAAAAGAAATAACGTGGCACATGATACGGTGCATGTTGGTTGGTTTTCATGAGCTAACCTATCATTTTCGATTTTGCGAAGAAAGGAAGTCATAGTGCGTTTAAATAATAAACTTCCGGCGTACTTTTAGGGTCAGTTCATCAATAAATTGCCTGGTGGATTGATATTTTACAGTTATAGTTAACCCCCAGCTGCCTGGTTCTTCAAATGTATATCACTGCTAACGTACAGTTAAGTTACAACTGCTGTTGTATAATAGTCCTGAATAATTTGCGTATATTATGGAATAGGTATTAATCTATTTAACCTATAAAACGTCACACTCTATTTAACCGATAAAACGTCAAAATCAACTGGGTATGTTGTTTGTTGTAATTCTCGTACGTTGTATTGATGAGAGGTGGTGTATCAATCAGTTCATCATTATTGAAAGCCGTTGAAACCTAATCCAACAGCTGGGTAATATTTTATTTATTTGTATAGGTATATCAGAACCAAAGGAAGTTAAGAATATATACCATCTCCTAAGAAAAAATTTGAAAGATACTAATAGTTTCAATTTTGAGTTTTATTTAAGTTTGGGAAGAGATATGATCCGAGTTACATAGCACTGGGGAGTGACTTATTATCTAGTTTGCGCCTTAGACGAAATTCTAGAAGGAGAAGGAAAATGAGAGGGCTTGGTAAAACGACTAGATTATTAACGGAGAAGTTGGCGCAGGCCCTCTACAACTGCGCTGAGCTTTAAATGGGGTATGCGCACGTATTTATTTTTTCCAAATGAAAGTAAATTCCATCCTGAGAATTTTGACACCAACCGCACTGTCATACAATAAGTACCTAGTTCTTTTTCTTTGATGTTTAAAATTTTCCACCAATTATGACGTCATTGCACCACCCGCTGCCCACTGTGATGTCAGAAATGGCGGGAACTTTTGGGGGAAAAAATCATAGGAAAAATCGTAGGACAGTGTGGTTGGTGTCATTGTCAGTGAATCTAGTTTCATTAAAAAAATAATATAAACTGTTTTTATGACCTGTGCGCATACACCATTAGTTACTTTCAACATGACTTACCTGCATGGGCACTATAATACACAACGACATTCAATATATATCTATAAAAATCTCATGTCACGGTGTTTGTGGTCACACTCCTCCGATACGGCTCGACCGATTTTTATGAAATTTTGTACGTATATTTGGTAGGTATGAGAATAGGTCTTATGTATATTTCATACCGCTAGGCGACCCTTCCACTTTTTAATCGCGATTTTAGTATTTCATACTACTAAATACCGTTGTTCGTATTTCATACAGAACGACATTATCAGGTGACCTGGGTCACGTGAACTACGTGTTTCATGATTGTAAAAAGGTTGGTAAAATACTAAAAGAACTATCTATTTGTGTGTATTTGCCAAACGATGTCTGTTTGCGGCTTACATTTGAGCACACCAAGTTTTGCACACGGACAATTACACGTGGCATGTTCTCGCGTGGGCAAACCATCGAGCTTATTTGTGTTGGCTAAAGACGGACTGACAAGAAATATCGTACACTCAAGTGCTCTTCTGGATTAATACTGATTTTCTAATTTCATTTTCCTACTTTAAGATAGAAAATACATTACTTTTATTTTCTTTACATCTTACTTTTAAGACCTCAAACAATGAATATGTCCGTTATGTTAATGAAATACACTCAATTGAAAAAAAACCACAGTCATGCAGCATGGCTATAAGCGCGAATTTTCGAAGTTTTCGGCATCTTCCTCCTCCGCCTAAAA
This sequence comes from Leptopterna dolabrata, assembly GCA_954871275.1. Classification (NCBI taxonomy): domain Eukaryota; kingdom Metazoa; phylum Arthropoda; class Insecta; order Hemiptera; family Miridae; genus Leptopterna; species Leptopterna dolabrata. The sequence continues at coordinate 44,592,173 of OX940980.1, forward strand.
TTTTCTGAAAATTAATTTTCGGCCAATGTTTTCCCAACTTGATACCATACAAAATTAAAACAGGAGTAGTTTTACGCAAAGTAAAATTTGGGGTGGAAGGAGGGGGAGGGGGAAATCAAAAATGTTTTGAATACCAGAAGAGTAGGTATTGGGTACGTAACAAATTTTTTGTTCCATTTTTTGCCGAGTAACACCTCGGTTTGTAGATTTTCCAACGCTGAACACGATGGTGAAGTCAGAATTGCGATATCCCATTCCGTTATCAGATTAGAGCAGACGAACCAGGAAGAACATCTCAAGAAATAACCACGTTCCTTCATCTTCAAAGTGCTCCAGTTTGAGAACGGAATGAGATATCGCAATTCTGATTTCACCATCGTGTTCAGCGTACAAAAACCTTTAAAATGAGGTGTCACTTGTCAGACTTTTTCATTTTGGGAATTTATGGGTAATTTCCCCCCCCTAAAACTCCCCAAAACTCCCCCTTAGGGTGACCCGATTCTGCCCATCTTCGAACTTAGCCTGTCGATTGCCAAGACAGATTGCAAATTGCGTGCCTTGACACAAATATTCAGTGCGTATTCCAATTCAATAGGAGATAAAGGTTCCTTGTTGGGCAGCAAACCTTGTTTTTTCGCCGCGAAGTTTCGAATGCTGCGTACTATGCGGGCAGTAACTCGTTGTAAAAGCGTAACACTGCCTACTCTATCCATCAAGGAAATCAAAATAGGGACTTCCGCTGACACATGAAGGGTTATGGGTATGGCGTCCATCTTAAATTCTGAAAGTGTTTTCTCATTTTTAGCAATCTCAGTGGGTGAAAGATGCCAAGTGCGAATTGGGGAATACAGAAATCCAGGTCCGTTCCACCACAATTGAAATTCATACATAAGGTCAGGCATCAACCCACGACTTGCGCAATCACTCGGATTTTCCTTAGTGGAAACATGGGCCCATTCATCTGGTCGAGTATTCTCCAAAATTTGAACGAATCGGTTAGCGACAAACGTTTTCAATTTATGTGGGGGGGTGCGGATCCATGCCAAAACTGTGGAGGAATCAGTGAATAAGTGCACAGAAGAGAAATTAACCATTTGTCTTAGCGGAGTAAGGGATTCCAGAACTTGGGTGAGCAAAACAGCACCGCATAGTTCCAATCGAGGAACGCTGACGGTTTTCAAAGGAGCTAATCTGCTTTTGGCTTTGACCAAATGGACGTTGAGTTCGCCGTTAACTTCCGTACCTACGAGCGTAGATTGCGGCAGCATAACCCTGAGTGCTGGCATCACAGAATCCTATCAGTTGGCATAAGAAGTGAGAGGGAAGAGACATATGGCGTGGAATCCGTATACGAGACAAATCAGGCAGCGTGCGCTGAAAATATTCCCATTGCCATGTGATCTCAGGTGGGAGCGGATCGTCCCATCCCACCCCCAACAACCAAGCTCGTTGTACAAAGTTTTTAGCGGTGAAAACTACAGGGGAAAGCCACCCTAGCGGATCATAAATGCGTGCTACTTGCGACAATAGGCCTCTCTTGGTGTTTTTCACATCAATAGCGTATGAGAACGAATCATCAGCGGGCTCATACTGTAAACCAAGTATTTTTATGCATTGATCATCATCATCGTCTCCTAACACAAATGCGTGCTCTCGGAAATCGATTGGAACAAGATCCAAAATTTCTTGCCTATTGCTGGCCCATTTGCGGAGGCTAAAACCACCCAAATTAAAGACGTCTGTCAATTCCTTTTGTAGGGAGATTGATTTTTGTTTTAGGATTGCGTTTGATGCAAGTGGGAAATTCTTTCCTTCATCATTCACCAAGTGTACTAACGTGCGTTGCGCGAGGAAGGCACTAGGCTTTACACCGAATACGAGGGTGTTCAATTCATATTCCACGATGTCACCATCGGGTAAAGGCCGATAAAACAAGTGCTGAAAAATGCATTGGTTGGTCAGAGGAAACATTGACCTGCCTATACATCTGCCGTAAATCACAGCAGATAACAATCTCACCCAGGCGAAAGGCGGAAATAATATGCAGATGTCCTTTTGTAACTTGGGTCCACTATACAAAACGTCATTCAAACTTGGGGACGAAGAATCGAGGCGAAAAGAAGCGTTGAAAACAGTACGAACTCTAGTGGTAGTACTTGATTCCTTAATGACGCAGTGATGGGGTATCACGTAGTCAGCGGATATTCTAGCGGGACTCATGTGACCCGATGAAATGAATTCATCCATGTACAACCGATACTCTTTGAAGATATCAGGTTGGCGTTTTAGGCGTTTTTCTAAATTAATCAAACATTTTAGAGCGTAATTCCTAGTATTGGGGAGCGTGAAATCCGTACGAGAGAATGGCAGAGAAACGCTATAACGACCTGTGTCATCTCTGGAATGATTTCCCATAAAAATGTTTATACCTCAAATTCAATCCCCGAAATAAATATAAAATATAATTAACATAAATGAAACCACAAGAACGAATAACATAAATAATACCATTAATTATTAATGACATGCGAACTAATACCACAAATTATATTAATGAAATGTGTATCGACATACCTACAACATTATAGACTACATGTTACGAATGGAATTCTACCCCTATCACGGGCACTTGGACCATACTGGGGAGAATTTTTCTGTATTTTGAGATACCTATGTAGACAATACACACGAATATAGAAGTATAGTTTTGTACCTATTTATCATTTTTAATATGTTCAGAAACATGTAGTATTTGCATAACTAACTACGGAATTGAAAGTATTTATATATAATATATGTAGATATAAATATGTATCTTTAAGAAGGTGATTGCTAACCACTGAATTCCAAAACCCCGACCAAAATTGATAACAGTTTTAAAGTTATTGAAATGTCAGAGCGAACTTCTGAGTTTTCAGTTATAACAAGAATTAAGGCTTGAGTAAGATTTACGATTTACCGCGTACTTCGAAGCTTATGCTATCGCAATCTATGCACGAGCTTTACGCCCATCTAAATTAGCGTCATGAGAACTCGTTCGCTCGAGAGTGAAAACTTCGATTCGCCCTCTCCGAAACTCAGTTGCAACTTGCCGGCTTTGAAACGCGAGAAAGGGTAACAAGGTTTTCGGAAAAGGTTGCCCAGAATTATGCGTATCCATATCTTCTTCAGACTGGAAGGATTAATGAATTATTAATGCTCGTGCAGCTACGAAACCTGCCGAGCGGAGATAGCACCGAGGTGGGGCGTTATCCTCGGATTCCTCCTCCATGTTGACCCGCAGAGTTTTGTTGATATGTAGTTACTGTTTATCTCTTTAAAAGCGAAGGAACCAGCGATGGAACTGGCAGAGATCCTTCTGAAGAACAATTCAAAATAAATACGGTTGTTTGCTTTCAGCTCCTTTTCCCAATATTGCTCCTTTCGGGAGTGGAAACTGGGGCGAGTAGCGTCGGATTTATTTATTTTAGGGTGTAATTTGAATGTAAGTATTTTCTTTCGACTCCTCTTCTTCCAAATGCTTAGGAATATCATGAAGCGGCGAGACCGATATGGCAACGCTGACTGTTTTCTCTCGATAACCGCACTTGTGTGAATACAATTTTCCACTAAAAACCTCACATCTTCTGAGTCCCCGTAGCGTTTCTGGATGATGGTACAGAGTAACCCAAATACTCTGTTTCCATCGGTCCATATGTATTTTCAGTCACTTCCGGCACCCGAAGAAGGACATTCTTATATGAAGTACATCAACTAAGTTTTTCTTCAATAATATATTTATACTAGCTGACCCGGCAAACGTTGTTCTGCCATAAAAATATTATTTCTAGTGAATATTTTGGTTCTTAAATAAAAAATAATGGATGCATTGTAAGTGTGTGGGGATGGAATGTATGACAGAAAAAGGAAAAAAGTGCTGTAGACGATGACCGCCGACAAAAAAAACTAACCATTCATTTTTAGCGAATTTTCGAAGAAAAGGAAGCTATTGTTCTCGGTCCAAAATTTTTAAAACTCGAATTTCCGAAAGATTTTTATACCAAAATCCGTTTCAGACCATCCTGAATTCCCTGCCGAAAGACACCAAAAATTATATGTATATATATATATATATATTTAAGTAGTATCCAAAAGCCAATCCTGGCGCACTGCCTTAGATCTCTGATAAAAAGTTTCAACATAAAAGATCAGAACACATATTTTCACTTGAATCCTTGATGTTTTTTTATTTTCACTTGAATCCTTGATGTTTTTTATTTTCACTTGAATCTCTGATAAAACTTTTTTATCACAAAACATCAGAACCAGTGACTTTTTCATTTTTAGCGACTTGAATCTCTGATAAAATTTTTTTTAACACAAAACATCAGAACCAGTGACTTTTTTAAAAAAAATATTTTTTCATCAGAAACTCTAGTGAAACTCTAATAATTTTTCAATCGTAAATAAAAATGTAAATTTAGGACTATTTAGGGGTCGATATTTTCGAAATTTAGCTCTCTCTGATGTTTTCACTAGAAAAAATAAAAAAATTAAAATAACGTCACGCTAAAAATATTTTTGAATCGTCTTAAAATAAAATGATATCGTCTTAAATTAAAAAGACGAGACGCTAGATCTCTTCTGAATTTGTGAATCCCAATCTATTTAAAGGTGGTGTCGAATCGACCCCACCTTTAATAGAGAGGGTCTCGATTTGATACTACCTTTAAGAATTCAATTCAAACAGGATAAATAGTATCCATACAAGAATAGACAAAAGAAAAAAGTGGGTGGATAAAAAAAATGAGGGGGGTAGTTAAAAGAATAACTTTTATAATAAAATGTCAGTGATTGAAATATATAAGAATGCCGTTAAAAAATCAAACTACTCATCTTTCAAGGATATTAAAAAAGGAACTTATACCATCTTGGAAAATTTTATAAAAAATTCGGAATATGGTGAAAGCGTTGTCGTTACAATTGATTATGATGATGAAGAGATATGTTTGTTTTTACCTAAAAGAATTTCACGTCGACTTCTTAATCACGTTAGAAACAATCCAGAAAGACATCCTGAAAAACTTATTTATAATGGAACAGATAAAAAGTCAAATGCCTTTCTGATTGACTTTGAGTAAATATTATGCTTTTCAAAGACTTAGTATCTATTACGTTTTTATAGGGAATCTCTATAAAAACAAACTTAAAACCTATTTTTTTCTTACTCATATTTAACGGATAACACACTAGTCTTTTTTATTGTTTTCTTTTATTATTTCTTCAAGGTGAGTTTTAAACTTGTCTCTACTTATGTTTATTTTATAGTGGCCCCAAGCCAAAGTATTTATGCCATTTTTCATTATAAATCTTTTATCATCATGAGCGGAAAGAGCTTTCTTATTCTGTTGTTCTGTGGTCACATCGTGTTTTTTCGATTTGAATAATATCTGTTTCTGATAGTTTGGTTCTTTAAAGAATAAGCATCTTTTATAATCCTCTATACTTAAACCCTTATTAACGACATTTTTCTTTACTCCTTTAGATTTTTTCGTAACATCATTAGTTTCGAATATTTTAAAAGCGTAGCACTTTGGACGAAGTCCAATAAACTCATTCATAATCTTACCTTCTAACTCATCTTTAAATTTCCCCAACACTTTTTTATTAACTTGTGGAACGTTGTAAACATTATTTTTTGGATAGTCGGAAGTATCGAAATGATCCAACATATTTTTCATATCATTATAAAAATCATCCGTTTTTATTTCCATTATTAAACTATCTGTATCTCCGTATAATAAATTTACATCACTTTTATATTGTTTTTTAACCGTGTTGTAATAAAAATCATACATGCAAGTTTTGGAAATGTCTAGAATACTCATACCAATGAAAATTGGCTGTTTAAATGTGATATTTACTTTTTTCATGTGTACAGCCGCTAAGTTTTCGGAATAAATAGTTCTACCTTTAAAGTTTGGTTTTGAAATTAGTTTTTCCAATTTCAATCCATCAGAACAAAGCCTAATATCCACATGTTTACGCACATTCATCATTGTCCTCCCAAATACACTATTGTTCATAAGTTTAAAAAAGTCTTTTTCGAAAGGTGTTTCGGCTTTTGCTCTAAGATTTGTATTGTAATCAATATAGATTTTTAACCAAGCACTTTGGTCAAATTCTAAAACCTTATGAATTTTTTCTAATTTCATTCCTAGTTGTAAATACTGTTTTAACGTAATGTAATGGATAACGTATTTTTTCTTATCACACAACGTGGTTAAAAGTTTTGGTAGTTTTTCATCTTCATAGTTATTTTCAGGGGCTAAAGGAAAATCAGAGTGTAAATCGTGGAGTTCTTGAGGATATTTTAAATCAACTTCTAAAATATAGCCCTTGGGTGAATCATCAGGAATGGATTGTATATCGAAATTATCTAGATCCATTTTCCATTCAAAATTTCCATAAGGTAAAAATTTACTCATCGCCCAACCGTAAAGATTATTTGCATCCAAATACTCAATGAAAACAGATTCTTTTTCTTTGTTGAATTGATCTCCCATATATTTATTATTGGCTTTCGCGTATCGTTTTGAACATAGACAAATTCCACCTCTTATTCCATTTTCTACGAGTAAAATCTTATCATAATCCGTTAACAATTCAATCTTTTGTTTGGTCATTCTCAACATACAATCCCAAGCGAAACCTGGTGTTGTATAGTACCAAGCGGGGTCTAATTTATATTTTTCTAAAGATATATTTCTAAAGTTTTCCATGATATCTGCTAACAAAAGAACATCAATTTTATTGTAAAGTTCTGTAAATTCTCCCAAATTTTTAATTTTGAATGTAGACCAAATTTCTAGAGCATTTTTATAATCATTTTCTTTAACATTTTCTCCAGTGAGTTTACTGTAGAATTTCTCTATAGGTGGAAGGTTAGTTTCTCGATATTTTTCAACAGAGTCCATATACTCATATGGATAAGCTAATTTTCTAGTAATTAGTTCGAGATGTTCTTTTGGGAAATACTTTTTTATTTCCTTAAATTGATTTTTGGTTAAACTTTTAGCTAAAGAATATAAAGAAGCAGAAAGAAATTTAAAAGAATCTATGAATCTCAATTCTATAGTCTTTTTCTTTTTGTTACCATTTTTATCGAGTTCATTACTTTTATAAGCTACCATTTTAGAAAAGGAAATGTACTTCTCTTCACTTTGTGGTAAAAGTTTAATATCGTAATTATCTTTTTCAAATTCTTTAATAAATAGATGTGCATCGTAGCCAGAAAGATTATGGAAAAATACTGGAATAAACTTTGGATTTTTATATTCTAAATTACAAATCGAATGAGCTGCTCCTCTGTACATTCCAGTCAAATGTGAGTGATCCCTTACTTTTATACAATTATCAGGTATATTTTCCTTCGAAACTTCTAATTCTTCAATATATTCATCTGCTTTAACATCATTTTGTTTATCGATAAAGTGTTTAATTGTTTTTCTCAGTACATCATGTCTATTTTCAATTATAGGTGGAAGTTCATTAAATTTTCTTTCACAAATGTGGCAACTCTCAGCACTATCGTATTCTCTTTGTTGTTCTTCGGTTAAATTTGTCATGGGAATATTAACGTCATAGTATTTTTTCGCCACCATTATGGCATCCTTTTTTATTTTTTCGTAAAATACTTTTACCACATCCTGCCCAGAATATTGAACAAGTTTATAATCGCCTACATAGTTTTTCCTACTTTCGTCTTCGGCATTTTTCATGAAGTAAACAAAACTGTACGGTTCATGTTTTTGAATGGCATTTGTATAACATTCATCGGGATTTGGTTTGCAGGTATCAATCTTTTGTAACGTACATTCAAAATCTGCATAAATTGTAAAAGGTACTTTTAAAGAGTGTCTATAATTTTCAAATTGCAAAATGTTATCATAAGGTTTTGGTAGATCTACTTTAACAGCTTTATGAACTCCGCAATATTCTTTATGTTCGTTTAATTTAACCTGAGTTCCAAAGCTATTCAAACACATTTTACATAAAAATCTTTTGTGTCCATTCTTTGTTAGCTGACTATGGCCAACCAGTTTCCAAAGATTCTTGATCCAACAATAATGTTCAGTTTCCTTGTTTTTCAAGTACAACAAGTCAATGTGCCTTTCCTTTTCATCTTTCGTTATTTCCAAGGGTACTATAGTATTTCCTTCATTCAGACAGTAAACATTAATGGAAATCCTAGTTCTTTTCTCAAACTTTTTCACATCGATAAGTTTCATAGGAAAACTGATATCTTTCAACGCTTCATCAAACTCATGTTCCCATGTTATGTACTTTCCTATTCTATCAGAATCGCGGTCTGCAGGATGTAAAGCCGAAAGAACAGCCCATAGGAAACATTTATTATCATTATTTTGTACATTTATAATTGCTTTCCTACTTTGTAGAAACTTAGGGAGTGGGATGAAAGATGATCCTCTCAAAGGAATGTACTTGTTAACGTTCAGTTCCAAATGTTTGATTTTATGAAGTTGCCAATTAGATCCTTTAATTTCGAACGTTTCCATTTCATTTAGAATTTTCTGTTTCATTTCATCGTAACAGTATACAACTTCTGCTGACTGCAATATTATTACGTTTTTAGTTTTGAAATTGAGTTCCTGATACTCCATGTTATTTTTGTTAGTTCCTTTTTTAAATTCTGCGATTAAAACTACATTAACTTTTAGTTTCATTTTTCTAAGTTTCCATTTGATTAAACCTGTTACGGTTCTTTTAATACTGTTCAGAAATTTGGAAGCATCTTTAAATCCTTTCGTATTTTTAATGTTGTAAGTCACTAATCTAGATTTAAATGCCATTTCCTTTTTAGCAATTTCCGTTTTCGGTTCTCTGTTTTTTTCAAATACTTTTTCACTAAAATTAAATACTTTGTGTAATTTCCTCGGATTTACAAATACAGGTTTCGCTTTTCTAGGTTTTCTGATAGTCATTGTCCGGTCCGGGTCGTTTTTTCCATGGCGCTTAGACTTTAGATGTCTAGCCCAATTTTTATAAGTAGTGCTAACATTGCACTTTTCACAATGCCTTCTCGTATTATCCATTTTATTATAGGATATATAATTTTTTTTCGTATCGTTCATTTTTATTAGAAAATAGATTCTTTTAACTAACCCCTCATTTTTTTGAATTCTTAAAGGTGGAGGCGAATCGCCGCCACCTTTTTCTTTTGTCTATTATTGGAGAGATCCTTTTAACTTACCCCTCATTTTTTTAGCCAGTGACTTTTCTAAACATGTAAACTATTTTTCTTAGCTTCTTCATGTATTTAAAAAATTTTTAAATACATGGGATCCCATTAAACCCAAATTCTTAAATAGGGTTTAATGGGATCGGTTGAATATTACGAATATTCTATCAACGATAGTCGTAATATTATCACATAACATTTTATTTATATAAAAGAAATCTTTTATATAAATCATTTTATTCATAATTCTAGAATTCTGTTTTTTGTAGTTCTTGAGCATAGAAAGATCCTTCAATATCTTCATCATTTAAATCTTTGATTTTGTATGTTATTGGATTAGTAGAGAGAATATCAGAAACCACAAAAATTTCTCTGGTCCAATTTGCTTCATATTTATTTACAAAAGTTTTTTTAAATCTTTTGATGCGAACCCTATCACCAACACTGAATTTAACTTTCTGTAAATTTTTTTTGTTTCCAAATAATCGTACTGTAACGTCATTTTGATTTAATTTTGTGACTTCTGATGGTTTCATACCAATAGATCTATGAAAATCTTTATAATTGTATTCATTAATTAAATCCTGTAGAAAATCAACCCATTTTTTATCATTCTCAACTTCAAAAAGAATTTTCATTTTACCATTCAATGTACGATTAAATCTTTCAATAATGGCAGATTTTTCTTCATTCTGTGTATGATACATTTTTATTTGGTGATTTTTCAGAAAATCTTTGAAAAGTTTATTTTCAAACTCCAATCCTTTATCCGTATGAAGCAAATTGGGGGCATTATGATTTTGAGATTTTGCTTTTTCTATTATTTTCTCAAAAGCTTTAACAACATTTTTTCCATCCTTTTTCTTCAAGGGTAAGGCCCATGCAAATTTTGAAAATGTATCGATAACATTAAGCATATAGCCGTATCCATCATTCTCTTTTTCATAATTTTTCATGATTATCAAATCAGCAGCCCACAAATCATCAATACCTTTAGTAAATATTGTCCTTTTTTGAAATTTATTTCTTATTGGCTTGTGTAATTCTTTAGCAAGAGATAATTTTTCATCATCATTCAGATCTTCTACTACAGGTTCTTCAGAATTTTCTTTCTCAGGTGAAGTGATAAATTTACTCTTTTTGGTTTTACATTTTGAGCATTTAGCAGCCACTCTCCATCTCCCGTTGATAGTTTGCACTCTTTCAGCATCAATATTATTGGTTCTCTTCTTACATTTATGGCAATAAATAGGATCAGTTAAATCATTATCCATTTTATTATAGGAAAAAAGGTTTTTTATGAGAAATATCTCATAAAAAAGAAGCTCCTCACTCACTCTTCAATCAAATGCAAATAAACTGTAACATTTTCAAATTGCAGCTCATCTCCATTTTCATTTCTACATGATAGTTTAATCTCTTTAATATCTCTCATTCCTTCTCGTATAGGGCTGTAAAGAATCTTTTTATTTGTTTCCATATAAATAGTATTGGGGAGAATCAGTTTCTCTATCAAAGATACATGCAGTAATTCATGTTCGCTATGAAGATGGGAATGCTCATCATGATTAGCAAAACTATAATCAATAATATTACAATGCCATTCAATTAACGAAATAGGTTTGATTAACTTTGGGTTGTCTTCAGAATAGTAGTCCTTATTAACTTCAAAATAATCCCCAGGTGTTTTACATTGTTTAAAATCAAATAGTTCACAGAAATTTCCAAAACGTAAAAATTCAATTAAAACAGGAGATTTAAGAAAAAATCTATTACGATTTGTAGTGTAGTCTACTTTAAAAACCAAACTTTCAGGTTTTATTTTTTTTAATGTGTCAATTTGTGATTTATATAATGTTTTATTCTTTTCAAAACCCTCCATGAGTTCAGTTATATAACTTTTTATTTTTAAATATAATTCTCTTCTAAACGTCTCAACAGTAAATGTGCCATCTAACACATACTCGTGATGATACCATACATCTGTAATAAGCAACTTTAATGATATCAATACATCTTTTACTTGAAATGAAAGAGAAGGTGAAGTAAATAATAACTTTACTATTCCAAGTTTATAATTTTTATTGGGATTTAGAACAATTTTTTGAGCAAAAGTTATTTTTAGATCTCGATGTTTATCAGAAATCTTTATTAGAGTCATGCTTTTATTATTAGATAAAGTTTTTTTTTCGTATAATAAAGATGAGTAAATACGAGATTGAACCAATTCCGTTTGATAAAAAAGAGGCTAGAAAAGGAATTTTACCATTACCTTTAAGAGCATTAATAGTAGGAACTTCTGGTTGTGGGAAAACAACACTTCTCTATAATCTCATCACAAAATCATGGGGAATCCCCTTTCATTATCTATATATTTTTTCAAAATCTATGGATCAGAATGCATATGAATTTTTGAGAAGCGCTTATGAAATAATTTCTGTAAAAGATGGTGTGGAAATAGCACAGTTTTTCAGTAATTGTGAAGAACTTTTACCCCTAGATGATTGTCAGTCGAACAGTTTGGTAGTTTTTGATGATTGTGTTAATGTTCAACAGCAACAAGTTATTAAAGATTATTACGTTAGAGGACGTCCTAAGAAAATCTCGTGCGTTTACTTGACACAATCATGGTCAAAAGTTGATAAACAACTCATTAGAAACAATATTAATTTTTTATGTGTATTTAGACAAGGACCAAGATACATGCGAGATATTTATGATGAATATGTGGGAAGTGATTTCACTTATGGCCAATTCAAAGAATTATGCTATTCTTGTTGGGATGAGGACTTTGGTTTTCTAACGATTGACCTAACAAAGAAACGCAGTAACGGACGTTACCGAAAGAAATTTGGTGAAATATTTTAGATAAAAAATATAGATTTTAAGTTTGCCTTAATTAGGAACGGCGAATTACCGGCCCTAATTTTTATAGGGATTCCCTATAAAAACGCTACACGGATAACTTCAAAAAATCGCATTGGGAAACGCTTCAAAAATCGCATTGGGAAACGCTTCAAAAATCACATTGGAAAACGCTTAAAAACGCAAAAATAGCGTTCCTAAGCGTTTAAGCGTTTAAGCGTTTAAGCGTTTAAGCGTTTGAGCGTTTTAACGTTTAACCGATTTTAAAAAAAAATTTTCCTATAATAAAAACATGACAACAAAAATTACTTTAGAACAAGCGCTTAGACAGAAATTCAAAGAAGCGCAAAATGAAGTGATGAAGGAAAAAGAAGTCAAACTTAGAGAAATCAAAAAGATTGATCAACCCTCTGAAGATGAACAAATAATTTTCACAAAACGAAAACGTAAGCCCATGACTGTGGCTGAAGCTAATAAATCGATTAAACTCAAGAAAAATTTACAGAAATTAGCAAAACAAGAAAGGGTTAACCAAGCATCTGATAAGGAAACAAGAGAAAAGGCTTATGAACCTATAACTTCACGATTAGATAAGGTAGAAAAAGCAGTGAAACAGACTGATGAAGATCTTGGTAAAAAATTAGAACTCATTCCTGTAATAAAAACAATTAACCCCTTGGCTATCAGTTCGCCTAAAAAAGTTACTTTTAAAGATGTTGATACCGAGGCCCAAGGTATTGATACTGAAGATACATTAAATCAAAGCTTTTCAAGTGACAATGCAGATAGGGATTATGAAATGGAAACAATTTTACAAAAAAGTGTTAAATTACCAAACTCTTCAGTAGGCCCTTTGGGTATTGGACCAATTGCAGAATTATATATTCTACATCCCGATAAACAATTTGGAATATACCCTTTAAAAAATCATATCTTTATTGGAAATAAACAGATACGAGTAAATGGAAATGATATTGAAATAGAAAAAATGAAATATTCCGGTACTGAAGGCTTATGGAAGCTCTTAACAAAACCCATAGCTTCTGATATTCCATCCAAAGATGAGTACACTAATGAAGACTTTAAAGCTTATACAAAAATCCTCATTCAAACAGATAGCATGTTTCAAAATAATAATCCCGAATCTAAACAACCAAAATCAAGTGTTAGTAAAAAATGGAAAGAAATCATAAAACCTATCTGGGAGTATAGTAAAAAGAAAAAGATTGGCACTGGGTTGATTAAATATACTGAAAATCCTGTAGAATTTAAATATATAGATAATTTGAATCAAATTCAACAAAGACTATTCTATTTGTATGCACAAGAGCAGGCAGGAAATAATAATTTTCACAATGAAAAATTGGGAATTATAAATTTCATTAAAGATCAACTGGAGAAAGATATTGATAAACCCAAAGGAACTGAATACTTGATTAAAATTATTAATAATTTACCCAAAAATATGATAAAAAATGGTTCTGGTATTTTCAATACTATTCTTAATAAACTTGGGCCTGTTATTCCAGAAATGCATCTCCCAGGTGGTTATCAATATTGTGGACCATTTACTAAATTGGATAAGAGATTAAATAGAGGTGATGAAGGTATAAATAGTCTTGATAAAGCCTGTAAACAACATGACATTTTTTACAGAGATCATGAGAAAACTAGTGATAGGCATCTTGCTGATAAAAAATTGGAAGTAGAAGCTGATAAAATTATGAAAAGTTCAACAAATATCAGTGAAATATTGGGAGCTGCTATAGTAAAAACTGGTATGAAAGCCAAAAGACACTTTGGGATGGGTGTATATTAATTTTTTATAAGATTCACATCTTATAAAAAAAAAAACTTTTTTTCCTATAATAAAATGATTACACATCAAATAAATTTGTCAGAAATACAAATGAAAAAAATAAGATCTGCTTATAAAAAACGTGTTCCAGTAAAAGTACGACTGGCTTTTGCAGATATTACTGGAAAAGGAAATCATAAAATCCTGTTGAATGAAACACAGAAAAAAAATATTGATAAAAGTATAAAGAATAAAAAAGGCCTAGAATTGGAACTGGATTATGATCAGTTAAAAATAAATCATTCTGGAGGTTTTTTGCCTTTAATTTTTGCAGCAATGGGAGCAGCTGGAGCGTTAATGGGTGGTGGAGCTGCAGTAGCTTCTAGTGTTATAGACTCGAAACATAAGGCCGCTGAAGAAGCCGAAATAAAACGTCATAATCTCGAGATGGAAAAACTAGCTAAAAATGCAAAAAGTCTAAGTATCGGCTCTGGAATGAAAAAGAAAAAAACTATTTCAAAACCTAAAAAGAAACCTACCAAATCAAAAAACTAAATAGCTTCCAGCCTCTTACCAATTTTGATATTGAAAGATTATCGAAAAAAATGAAAATTAAAAACTTCAGAGGAGTTTTCATGAAGGATGATTTACCAGAGAAAGTGAACCACACGGAATGTGGAATTATAAATCTAGAAAATTCTGATGAGGCTGGAAGCCACTGGACTGCATTTCATAAAAATAACAATTTAAAATATTATTTTGACTCGTATGGAAATGCACCACCACCAAGAGAACTTGTTCAATATTTAGGTTCAGAAAATTTATTTTATAATGAGGAGCAAATCCAAAACCAATATGATCCGCCTATCTGTGGACATTTATGTTTATTAATTTTGAAAAAGCTATCAGAAGGACACGATTTTGTAAATAGCATGAGAACATTGAAGGAAAATCTTAATTTCTTTTATTAAATTTTATAGTCTTGATATTTTTATAGAATTTCGATTCTATAAAAAAAATTTTTTCTATAATAAAATGATGTACACAAATAATAATGAAACACCTTCAGCTCCTGAAGAATTTACTCCAATAACTCATCCTAGATTATATCCAAAAATAATTTTTCCCGAGTTTAATGAGAACAATTATAGAATCAATCGAATTATCAATCAATACAAATTTTTAGAAGATGAAGTGAAAATGAGAAATGGTTTGAAAAAAAAATATGGAAAAATATCCAGTACTCTTTACGGTACTGAATTTTTATTCGCCCTCTCAGAACTCGGTCTGGTTAATACTTCTATAGCATTACCAATAATAATTCCATTCAGTGCTCCAATTTCTGTAGGATTGACAACCTTATCGATAATATTAAGGACTTCAAGCGGATTTTTCAATAAAAAAATTAATAAACACAAAGAAATTGAGCTTTTGGCAAAAGCTAAATTAGATTCGATTGAAGAAAAGTTCAGAAAAGCAATTAAAGACGGTAAAATATCTGATGATGAGTTCAATGATATTGAACAAGAAATAAAAAATTATATAAATATGAAAAGTACTATTCTAAATGAATATAATAAAAATAAGAAAGAAGTTAAAAGTGTGGATCCTATCAAACTATCACTTTTGAAACATGGGGAAGTTTTCAGAACTGGATTTTAATATTTTCTATTCCACTATCTTGATATTTTTTATAGAATTTCGATTCTATAAAAAACTTTTTTAAGAGTTTTAAAAGAAATTTTTAAATGTTCTCGACTTGTATTCGACTTTAAGGTTAAAGAGGGGAGGTGATTCGCCCCCCCTCTTTAAGAGTTTTGAAAATATTCTTTAAATGTTCTCGACTTGTATTCGACTTTAAGGTTAAAGAGGGGAGGTGATTCGCCCCCCCTCTTTAAGAGTTTTGAAAATATTCTTTAAATGTTCTCGACTTGTATTCGACTTTAACGTTAAAGAGGGTGGCCAATTTGGCCACCCCACTTTAAGAGTTTTGAAAATATTCTTTAAATGTTCTCGACTTGTAATTCGACTTCATAGTTAATCATCCGAGAACGACGATTTAAAAGGTGTTAGTATTATCGGAATACTAATCATGTGCTACTGACTTAGATCTCTGATAAAAAGTTTTAACTGATATCAAAAGCCGCAGCTCACATGTGAGCCGCGGCTTTAAAAATTTAATACGAGATCAAAGGAGACAATAAACTGAAACTACCTAAAATATATCAGAACCAGTGACTTTTTCTTTTGGGGGGGGGGGGGGGGTTTAGTTAAAAGAATGTATTCTATAATAAAAATGAATCAAATTAAATCAATCTACTCAAAATACGATTCTGAAATCACAAGGCTTCAGTATCGAAACTTTAATCCTGAATCTAATTTGGAATTTAACTCTGAGAATAAGAGAACGGTTTTCAAATTGCTTCTAGATGACGAGTTTCTTAGCAGCAATATTCAATATTACATTGCTGGAAAATACATTCCTAAAGATGCAACAAAAACATATGGAATCAGTGATACAATAATGATGGTTGACAATTTTGTTGCACACCTTTTTTCCAAAATTGAAGTAAAAAAGCACAATACGGTTATTGATGAAATTGAAGAACCAGGTATTGCTAGTACGGTGATGGGTATAGCTTCTTTCTCAGGACCATCAAACTATAATGGTAAATTAATGAATTCTGGTTTCAATTCTAAAGTGAATGGTGGTGGAAATTTCAACGCGAATGGTAACTTGGCTGATTTAGGCCTTGGATTCTTCAGCGATATTGCACCAATTTATAAGGGAGGATTTGAAATTACATTCATTAGAAATTCTGATGATAATGTACTCTTCCGTTACAGTACCTCTCCTGAAGGTGTGGAGGGAAAAGTAGAAATTAAAACTTTCTGCCTAAGAGTACCAATAATTGAATATGAGAGTGAATCCAAAGCTAAATTAATTGCTGAACTCTGTACTTCTCCTTATTTGTTTCACTTTAAAAAATTACAATGTATCGAACAAAAAGTTACTGGAAAAACTCTAAACTTCAACATTACAAATATTTACAGAAATGTACAGAATCCGATCTGGGGATTTGTTGCCTTCCAAACTGCCAGAAAAAATGATCAAAAGAAAAATAATTCCAAATTTGATCATTTGAATGTTAAAAATATTAGTTTTGAAGTAGCAGGAAAAAGTTATCCTGAAGAACATTTGAATTTAGATTGGAGTTCAGGGGATTTTAGTTTAGCTTACACCATGTACACAGATTTCAAAAGAATAGTATGCCAAGACTCATCCCTTCCATATCATGAGCCTCAGTCCTTCAAAGAGAACTATCCAATATTCAGTGTGAATATGACTAGACAACCACAGTCCATATCTGGACAAAAAAGTAATATAATTTTACGAGCAGATTTTGAAAAGAATGTGCCAGAAAACACTTTTGCTTATGTAATTTTGGTTTCAGAAGTCACTCTCAACTACATGCCACTTAAAAATATTATAAAAGAGGAAATCTAAAACTTACCTTGATAAGAAAAGGGGGAAAAAAAGGATAAACAATATAAATAACAATTTTTTTTATTGGGAACATTCTCAATAAAAAATATATAGTTCACGTAGAAAATCATCTACTTCATCAGTCGTTGAAACTTGGGATTGGTTCATTTTCACTCACAAATAACTCACTGCGTTGTTTCTCACTTGGTTTCTACAAACTGACTGGGACGAGTCAAAGGGGCTGTAAGACAATCTTATCTCAAACCGGTCGACGGGAAGGCCACAAGGCCACCCACTCATCAGCTGCGTTCTCGTTCTCATTCTCGTTCTCATTCTCGTCTCTTTTCTCGCCAGAATTGAGAAAAAATTAAAATATACGCGGAGAGGCAGTTAATCCTGTCTCCCGAGAACGCAGCAGTCTCGTTCTCGCGAGAACGCAGCAGTCTCGTTCTCGCGAAACAGATTAACTGTTTCGTTTCACTTTTAAGGGTGATACATAATTTTAAAAAATTATGAAAACAACCCATTCTCTCGCTGGTCTACAGAACGACCTTGCATCTTGTTCAATATGTTTTAATGGGGATTCCCCATTAAAACATCAGAGGGAGCTAAATTTCGAAAATATCGACCCCTAAATAGTCCTAAATTTACATTTTTATTTACGATTAAAAATTTTTTAGAGTTTCACTAGAGTTTCTGATAAAAAAAAGTTTTAACGGAAAATTTCCGTTAAAAACAATAATATTATACTAAGTTGTTTTCCAAGACCCGGTAATTTACCGGGTCTAAAAAAGGGGGTGGATAAAAAAAAAAGAGGGGTTAGTTAAAAGAATATATTATATAATAAATAAAGAGATATGGTTTTAAGCGATGAGGCATTAGATATATGTGATGAACATGGAGGTTTCTGGGAGTTTGTAAAGAAACCTGAATTTCGATTTTATGATAGAAACTGTGACGCACTAGACGAGATTCAACGTGCATTTAGGGAGTATAGATTTTCTAAACGGTTGTTAAAAGAAAGTTTATTTGGTGTCGATGGTAAACCACCACTCCTTTCAAAGAAGCAAGTAAAGACATGTCTTAATGAAAAAAAGATTAAGGTTCCTAAAAATGCTACTGAATATCAACTTAGAAAATTGCTTTATAATGAGGATAAAGTCACACTGAAGAAGGATTTTGAGTTTCAGTTTCGATAC